>NW_004624819.1:9236490-9345435 GCF_000247695.1 Heterocephalus glaber | reverse complement strand
AAACTGAAAGTGTAAATAAGGATGAAAATGATTAAAATGAATAATTGATAATTTGAAATAGGAAAAGGTCCAAAGGTGGAGGGGTGGCGGGAGGGGAAGGGGAAGGGGAAGAAAGGAAAGGAAAAATTACGAGAAAGAAAAAAAAAAAGGAAACAAAGTCTATGTAAATAGGGAAGGGCGGTGGGGGTGAAAGGCACATAGGTAATGGGGAAAAAAATACGAGCTAAGATACATCACGTTCAGGAACAAACACCCAATGATAAATGTAAATGTATTGTATACCTAAAATGTACCAATTAATATATAAATTTTTTAAAAAAGCACAAGGTCCTGAGTTCAACCCCAGTACCACAAAAAAAAAAAAGAAAAAGAATTTTTTCATCAGCAGGCTGGCATGTCTATCCACATTCATCATCTTTAGTCATTTCTTCCTAAGAAAAAATCCTTTTCTGTTTATTGTTTACCTTCTTTGACAGTCACATGTTTATCTCCTTTTCAGCCTTCCGCCCTCTGTCCAGTATTTCTGGCCTTCTCTCTTTATAAACAAAGCAGCTTCTTTATTGTTCTCATATTCTAAATACACATTCATCTTGTTTAGAAATTCAGAACTTGTTATGAAACATCTCTCCTCTCCTGACTCTTCAGTAGGAGAATTGTAGCCGTCATCCAAGTATTTGTGTCTATGAATGTCAAGATCTTCTTTTTCTAAATCTTCACCAACATTCGTTTCAATGATTTCTTAAAGTGAAGTTCGTATTTCAGTTTATCAATGTAGTTTAAAAAGTCCTCTTGCAATGCCTCGCTCAAAATCTAAAATTTTCCTCCAACGTAATAGTTTCCTTCTATTCTCAGATTATAAAAAGGAAAACCTAGGTCCTTTATCTTTAACTTTTTATTTATTTGTGAACTTCTAGAGTTTCTCCTTCACTTTGGTCTTCCCTTTGGTGTTAATTTTGGCTTGTGTTTCCTTTTTTTGTTGTTTCTTTTTTTTCTTAAATCTTTCAAAAATAGCTTTTAAAGTCAGTAGTCTTGGTTCTGTAGATGAGTCAGTTGTTGGATCTGTTTGAACACTTTCACGTGTATGAGCAAATTTCCTAAAGGATTTTTTTCCCTTTAAATAAAGGAAGGCACACATTGTGCTTTAAATAAGCTGCTAGGAATGAAGAGCTATCATTTTGTTTTTCAATTTTTACAGCTATATTGCACATCATGTAGTTAACAGGATCCATTCTTGATTTATCCATCAACTTTTTTTTTTGCCTTAAAGTTTTCTCCTCCAACTGTGTTGCAAAAAAAAGCTCATGTTTTTATTTTTTTGTTGTTGGTCTTTGTTTTGTTTTGTGCTGAGTTCTGTAGGTGCATATAGTGTGAAGACTTTATTGCTAGTATAGAGATCTCTTTAGTTAGTTTGCTTTTCAGTGATGTGCTTCAGGCAAGGCTAGCTATAGTCCTTTGCCTCTGCCCGAAGATCTGATCACTTCAGTTAATTTGGGAGGGGAGAGTGCAGTGCAGTGCAGTTAGCCCAACACTGAGTTCTCAGGGGATGTACCTCAGTATTGTTAATGTCACAAAGGTAATCTGGGTATCAGCATACTGGGAAACCCACTAACAAACAACCAAGAATATAATTATCTTTGGAAATATCCCTAAATATTGACAGATACCCTTTCAAAGGAAGCACTGTTGTGATACACTTCCTGTAGAACCTTAGTCCGCCACATCTGGCTTCTTCCTCACCACCATGGCATAGTCCTTGCTCTCATTCAGTGCAACCACAGTAGAAAGATGATGTACAATGAAACTTACAGAATATATAGAAATTGGAAGAAAGCATTCATAATGTATTTTAAAAGTTAAAAACTTACCACTAATGGTAAGTTTAATGATGAAATAAATTTGTTAATCTTCTACTAATAAGTTATTTCAAATCTGATAAATTATTGCCTTACAATTCTTAATTTTCTATTCCAAGGGCTTCATTATTTCAAAAATGTTGTGCTGGTGGGATCTCTACAGGATCGCTACGTTCCTTATCATTCTGCACGGATTGAAATGTGTAAAACAGCCTTAAAGGACAAACAGTCAGGTAATTAAGTAAATTTAAAGTGTTTCTCATAGAGTTGTATCTGTGAATGAGCTTTTCCCAAAATTTTTCATATAGTCACTTCTTTCTGTCATCCTTTTTTTTACTTCTTTCTCCAACTACTATTAATAACAGCTATCCTTCCTCTTTATTTCTTCAGTTCTTTCTCTCCTGCCATGAGAGCTGTCTTTACAACTGAAAGAGTTTTTTCATCTAATTTTGTTACCTCAAAAGTAATCAAAGCTAGGTGAGGTGGTGTTGCACGCCTGTGATCCCAGCTGAGGTAGAAGGATCCTGTGCTTAGGCCAGTCTGGGCTACATAGTGAGTTCAAGGCCAGCCTGGAATACATAACAAAGGCCCGGGGGGGGGGACAGACAAAACAAAAGTAATCCATGCTTGGATTTCCTCTTTACTGGGACTGGTGATTGTGGTAATGGACCTTGTGACCATGCTGCATATGTTTTGCTGTGTCTCGCGTTCAGGCAAATGGCAACAAAGACTTGCCCCTTTTTCCTGATAGTGAAGTAGGATGGGGTTTTTTTTGTTTTGTTTTTGCTGTTTGTGAATAAAAAAAATAATTTAAATCATAGCTATTTGCAGCCAGAAAGAGACTGGGTCCTGTTGCCCAGAGATAGCAAGTGGCTTATCCAGAGTCACAGGCTGAGAGCAAGAATCTGGGTCTCCTGCCTCCAGTTGTCTCAGGTCTGTTTTTGAAACAAGACTGATTTTAAACTCTTGATCCTTTGCTTTTTGCACATTGTGACAGTGAACATCTCCTTAAGACAGGACTCTATGCACATTTAGGTGGGCAGTGCTTGGCATGCTACCTAGCACATTGTAGGTATTTACTCATCTAACAGATACTTGTGGCATCAGAATGACCTTTTTTTTTTTTTAAACTTCTTTTCTAGCAAAGGCTAGAATCCACTGAAAGGGAAAATTCAAAGAACTTTAGTTGGGTAGTTGAAACTAGATAAAAGTCCTTTGTTTTAGCAGTGAGATTCTGTGCCACTGGGAGGACAGGGGAAATCTGAGAAGTTTGGACTTTTTCTTGTGTACGCGTACTTTAAAAGTAGCTTGGAACCAGAAATCCAACTTGATTTGCAGTGAAATTAAGAGAGGTGGGAGTAAAAAAATTGTAATGAATTTATGTGATACTAATCCTTACCTTAAACACCTCTTTTCTGATTGTCCTTGCATGTACTCTCCCTTTCTTCAGAACTTCATCCTGTCTCTTCTCTGAAATGTGATACCTACCTCTTTAAAGTTCACAGGCTCCATGGAAATGCCAGTACTCTGTTAGTGACATGTAGCACATAAGCATCATAAACAGTGGCCTCTTAGGCAGTTTGTACATTTATGTGTTTGTACTTGTGTACCTAATCTTTATCTTTTCTGCTTAATGTGGCCTTTGGTAAATCTATTCTAAAAATTAACCAAAAAGGGGGAGAGGAGCACAACTTTGAACAAAAGCTGAACAAAATATTAAAGTTTGTTTTTTTAATTTAACCAAGTACTAAATAAAAAAGGTATACTGTTCTTTGAGTCAAGCTCACATTCTTCTGACTACAGAGTTGCTGTTCTTTCTCAAAACAATTTAGAAATGTTAACTACCGTAGAACATTTTAGACATTCACGACAGGTCCATATGTGCGTGACTTGTTCCATCAGGTGGCTTATTCCACCCAATGGGATCATCCCAGCCACCCAATGGGACAGTCATGCAGGTACCCCCAGTGGTTCAAGCCAGTGAAACATGTTAAAGAATTTGTTGTAAACTAAATTATTTTCTTTTGCCTTGTCAAGGCGTTTTACCATTACTAGTATGTTTTTATAATGGTTTAATGAGTTACCAGTGATTTAATGGTGAATAAAACAATTTGCTTGTTACCTGCATTGAATTTAAAATATCAAGTTGACAAAATGTATAACAAAATTGTCATTTTTACTTGGCTGGACAATGTGATTATTTATATTTTCAAAGAGAATTTTAAAAGAGTCTTAAATGGTCGCTGAAGAAAAGTATTTTAAAAGAAATCATTTGCAGGCCAGGAGTTGAGCTCAGTGGTGCCGCCACCTGCCTTGCAAGCTCAGGGTCCCGAGTTCCATCTCCAGTACCAAAAACAAAAAGAAAGAAATTGTTTGCTTTATGTGAAAATTAATATAACTAAATCTTAAAATTTACATAACAGTTGCTGTACAATTTTTCTAGTCCCTCATATGAATGGTGTTCCTTTTCCTGTTTGCCCATAGGACAGATCTATTCTGAAATGATCCACAACTTGCTTCGCCCGGTTCTGCAAAGCCAAGACTGTAACTTGGTGCGCTACAACGTCATCAATGCTTTACCCAATACCGCCGATTCACTCATCGGGAGAGCGGCACACATAGCTGTTCTGGATTCGGAAATATTTTTAGAGAAATTCTTTCTGGTTGCTGCCCTCAAATATTTCCAGTAGAATAAAAGCATTGTTAGAGACTTGACAATTACCTCATTCAACAGTGATTCAAATAGTGTATTATAATTAAATTAGATGCCAATACATTCTAAGAAATATTTATACCTTTTATATGGAAGATAATTTATATCATCCATGTGTAGAGCTTTTTAAACATCAGTTTTACTTTCTAGGTAATGTGGCTGTGCAATATTTTTAATTTTCTCTTTTTACTTTTCTATTACTTTTTCATATATTTTGCTACCTAAATATTTCAGTGAAATTTTAAGCCCATACCTATGACTGATTATTTATTACTGGCTTTCTGCAGTCCTTACATCAGACTACATCCTATTAGAGGCAGTTATTACTAGAATAGCATGAGGTTTTAAATTTTCTAGTTTTGGGGTATTATTTAGTTAACTATAAATTTTACTTTTAACATCTTACTCTGTTTTAACTGGAAATAAAGTTATGGCTGCTAAAATATATTTTTTGAAATCAACTTCTTTAGTCCTAAAATATACTTTTATCATAAGATCAAACCAGGTAGTTCATACATGACAATGTTATAAAAGTTTTCTATCAATTCATTACTGTTGCTATTAAACATATGTCATGCCTATTAAAATATATTTTCTACTGGTAGGTTCAACATTATTTCTCATGTTGACTTTTATTAAAGATTTTTGAATGTTTGAATGCTCTCTGCCTTGATTAGATTGGAACTTTGCTAAATTTGGTAATGTTGCTTGAACTTTCTGACCATATTTCTTTGAACTTTTTTCATGGACTTCCTTGTATGTACATAATAACTAAATGTTGAAATTTATGAAATACTTTTATGGATTTAGATAATTTTTAAATGTTAAATTTTATTGATCTAAAGAGTATTGTAAATAAAATAATTCATGTTAAAAATGGAAAAAATAACTTTACATGTTTGGTGATACAGATGCAAATGTTTTTGATATATGGAGATGTTGAGTCTTTTGACTTTACTAAAGGTGCTGAATAGCATTAAATTCACTATTTTCTTTTCCTGTTTTGTGAAAATAATAATGCACTAAGGGTGGATGGAACATGTTTACATTCACCAATTATAATGAACAGGAGGTTTTTGTAAGTATATATTGTATAAGTGATGCATGTTTATTTTTAGCATCATGTTATTGGTGTTAATAAATGAAAAAATGACTATCTGGAGGAACAGCTAAAGCACTTGTACTTCTTTGCTTATTCTTGGAATAATGTAGGTACAGTAACCATGCCACGTAACAATGTTTCAGTCAACAATGAACCAAGTATTCAGTGGTATCTACCATATAGCCTAGGTGTGTAGTAGGCTATATTAAGTGTGTATACTATACTCTGATATTTGCACAATGATGAAATCATCTAATAATATGTTTCTCAGAGTGTTTCCCCATCGAATGATTCATATTGAAAATATTTTATTTACAATTAGCTACACTAATTCAGTTCTATAGACCAATCATTTGTATATACCAAGTAGTTAAAGGAGAAGTACTCAAATTTTTCAAACATTGACTAATATATCAAGGACATTATAATTGGACAATGTAACTATATCAATTATTCACATACTTTTGCCACAGAATTTTCATCTTCCTACGTACCTTGGTCCTCAGTTGGAACGTCATGCATATTCTAAGTTTGAATAATTTCCGGACATATCAAAGGACTCGTTCTTATTCATGATAACTATTTTTTTTCTTCTGGTGATACTGGGGATTGAAGCTAGAGCCTTCATGCCCAGCTACATCTCCACCCCCATTCCATCATTTTTTAAATTTTGAGACAGAGACTCTTAAATTACCCAGGCCAGGCTTGAACTTGTGATTCTCCTGCCTCAGGCTCTCAAAGTGCTGGGATTTACAGGTCTGTACCACCACACCTGGCTTCATAGTGTGCGTGTGTGCGTGTGTGTATGTATGTGCATGTGCTGGGAACTGAACCCACGGCCTTGTGTGTACTAGGCAAGTGCTTTCCATTGAACTATACCCCCTATCCCTTATTCATAATGATATAAACAGTACCTGAATAAACTGTTCTTAGGATCATAGTTGGCTAATTGTTTGTTATTTCAATACAGTATTAAAAGCATTATCAGTGAACATGCTTTAAAAACTAACATTTAGTTTTTGATTTATCAGGAAACTGTCATACATTGTTTTACTTCCAGATTCAGCTTGTGAGAGATGAGGTAAGGTTCTAAAGAAAAGGAGAAATTGTTAGCTAATGTGATATAATTGACCTAGAGAATGACATATATCAATAAGGTTTCATGATTGCAAAGAATAAAACAAACTTAAGCAGAAAAAAGGAATGTATTGGAAGAATAAGCAGTTCCCAGAACTGATATAAGGGCTAGAGAACCAAGTTTGGAAAGAGATAGGAGCCAAAGGAAACTAGGTGACCAAAATCATAGCCAAGTTCTGACCTTAAGAAATGGTGAAAGGGGCCAGGGATTTAGCTCAGTGGTTTCACCACCTGCTGCGCAAGCACAAGGACCCGAGTTCGATCCCTGGTACCAAAAAAAAAGAAAGAAAGAAAAATGGTGAAAGACCGTGTGTGCCTTTGCTGGCAGCAGTGCCCCTGAAAACTGGAATTCAAATACTTGCATCACAAACTCCAGATTCAAAGTCTAGTGGAAATGCCCAGCTAACCCAAGTTTTGTGCCAGTGCTCAGGCTGTCAGGCATCAGAGACAGCAGTCAGCTTCCAAAGTCGAAAATGGTGTGACTTTTCCAAGATTCACCAAACTAAGAAACAGGGATAATAGTAGCACCAAATATAAAAACATCAGAGATCTACCTCAGTAGATCCGTTTGTCTTACTGACATCGTTGTACTTATACCCATTTTAAATGCTTCCTCTTGATAGTACCATAACCCTCAAGTCCAGGATCTCAGCAGCGTCTCGTTTGACTCTGTAATGATCTTGTCTCAGTAGTTTGCAACTCATAGGCAAAGGTGTGACTTAACCATCACCTCCATACAAAATAATAGTGTAGGAATGGGAAAATAAGGAAATTAATTTCATAGGCATCCGTGAGCCAATGAGAAAGGAAATAGAGCTAGAACAATATTTTGCAGGCTTTCGATGAGAATCACCTGAACTACTTGCTACAACAAATTCCAGAGCCCCATTACAGACCAATAGAGTCCATTTCTAGGATAGGGTATGACTAACAGCATGTCTTATGTCCCAACTTCTGTGATGAAAAACACCTACGGTAGGCACAGTTCTTAGTTCTTAGTCTTACTGGTCATGAGTCTAGATGGTTATGACTTCTCAACACTGCCTCCTCTTCCCTATCCCTTAGCTGCCCAAGGATCTGAACTGTAGGTAGTCTTGCCTATATGTGGGGGAAATAGTCTAATTTTTATAGTCCAGCATGCTGTAAGAACAGAGCATGGTGAGGAGGTATTCTAGGAGACCCCTGAGTTCTAGTACTCCTTTCTCTGTGCCCCTTCTCCTTAGTCCTCAGTGTCAGTCACTCCGGCTAATACCATATAACCACTTCTCAAACCCCCTTTCCTAGAGGAATGAGCTAGAAACGGCCAGGTAGTAATCCTAGTGTCCAGTTTAGAGAAAATGTTATTCTATCTCTTTGTGGAAGATCCTCCTGGGTACAAAAATTGCTACACCGATAGAACGTGGAATCCTGGAGATGAATGGCAAGAGCAGTAAAAGCTATAAGATTCTATCCTACTTGCGAGCTAATGGATTAGCCTGCTACAATTTCTTGGATGCTGAAAGACTCCTAGGTTAAAAAAAAATTATTACAGCAAGATATCCATAAAATAGTCTCAAACAGAAATACAGGAGATTGAAAACTATTGAGAGTATAGGTAGCAGAATCAACGTAAGGACAAAATATCAGACCTAGAAAACGGCTGTAGTTGGTGATCAACTAATGAGACATACCTTAAAAATATCAAGGAACCATGAAAAATCAATCTAGCAGCTGGTAGATGATGCAAACACTAAGATTAATTGGAATCAATGAAAAATCAGAAGATAGCACAATGGGCATTAAAACCTATTTACAGAAGTAATAGAAAACTTTCTAAACATGGGAAAGGAATTTGGCAGATTACAGAGAGGTAGCCAAATGTCAGTATATGAGCATCAGTTCCTAGAGCCCCAGTCCCCACGGAATGGAGCAGAGGGCTGGGTGACTGCCTCACACATAGCTGCATTACAAGGGAAGAGTCCGGGGCTGAGGCCCAACGGTTTTGAGCTAAATCAAAACAAGCCAGGAAGGCATGGTGGCACATGCCTGTGATTTCAGCACTCTGGGAGGCTGAGACAAGAGAATCTCAAATTCAAGTCTCTCCTGATCGATTTTGAGAGATCGATTCAAAAAATAATAATAAAAAGGGCTGGGCACGTAGCTGAGTAGTAGAGCGCCCTCGGGTTCAAACTCAGTATCAAAAGAAAAAGAAAAAAAATAATATTTAAAATAGTGATTGCTAGAGACTGAAAGGGCAAGAGGAGAAAGGAATAAAGGAGGCTGGACAAGAGGTTCTGAAACAGTTTGATTTGGGGTTTACTAAAGGTAGAGTTCAGGGTAGCTCTGGGTAGTTCTAGGTTTTAGCTGGAGGCTGCTGCGCAGGTGCAGATGAGTGGCGCTGGCTGCGTAGGCGCCCCCCCACACACACACACACAATGCCCGCCCCGCGGCGGGCGCTGCCCCGCCCCACTTTTCCTCCGCTGCGCTTGTGCAGACACCTCAGGACGCTGCATCATGATGGTATCCAGGCTCGCGGGTTTACTTGGCCGAGTCCACGCCACCCCTTGGAGAGCGGCAAGTAAGGCGCCCAGTCTGGGCGGGGTCGCAAAGGTTCAAGCACTCCCGCGGAGTAAGCCCTGCGCGTGCTGACAAGCGGCAGCGTCTGTAGAGCTTTTCTTTTCCGCTCGGCCACTGGCGCTTCTTGGGTCTTGGGTCTGCTCCTAGAGCCGGAGGTGGGACAGGCACTTCCGGTCCGCGGCCCTTTTCCTTCCGGCCACGGCCCTCACCCGGAAGTGCCGAGCAGGTTGATTGGCTCTGGGGCCTTTCGGGGAAAATGGTGCAGAAGGACTTTGGGAGCAGAAGTGGTTTACTCGCTTAAATCTGAAAGGATTCGTGGCCGTTAGAAAAATTCAGAAGTGGGCCAAAGGCTGAGTAGTATGTATAATAAAAATTAGGTGAAGCCAGAAATTAGTGCAGAAGAAGCATGCATACTTTCAGAAAAAACCAGCACTTTTTAAACCATTCTTGTTGGACTCCTCAAAATGGCACTCAGAAACTCATAGTATGCTAAGCATGACTTTAAGTACAACGTACTGAAAAGTTAGGTACACTATATAAATTGAAAACACAATTACTGACTTCATAGTAAATGGCCTGATTTCTGTGCAACTTGTTTTACTTTTTATATCATTTTCCTCAACATGTATTACTGTATTGTAAAAATCTTAAAATCAGAAATGAACATTATAGAAAATGAACATCTGACAGTATCCAGATCTCAAAGTAATAATTATGATTGTGTTCGTTCAACATTCCTTTTTCACCAGCTTGATCAATTTGGTGCAAGTATAAGTTATGAAGCAAAAGCAACGTTATGAACCCATTCTCCAGTTTAAGATGTAGACTATTTGTTACCAACAAGCTGCTTTGTGTTACAATCGTGGAAATCTGTAATTTAAAAAAATCTTTATAGAAATAGTTTCATACAGTTTATATTTATTTGCTTTTCTCGGCTAATACTATGTTTTGAGATTGAACATACATGTTTGAGGAGGTGGTTATTCCACCATGGGTATGTGGCACATTTTATCTTTTCCTTCTCAGTGGACCTTAGAGTGATTCTAGAATCACCAGAATTGGCTTCTGCACACTTTGTGTCTGTTACCCATGCTTGGTGCAAGGAGTGGAGTCCCTGCAGAACAGTATGAGCCTGTTCATCCTTACAGCACCATACCAAGTTATACAGGCATTTTTTGGTCCCACTAGCAGTTTACACTGACGTATGCCTGCAGTATATTATAGTTCTTGTTGTTCCACACACTTAGCAACATTTGATTTTGTCTGAAAGTTTAATTTTCAGCTCCCAAGAGAGTGTTACAATGGTATCTCATGATTTTACTTTTTTTTTTTTTTTCAAACAGCATCTCACTATGTAGTTCAGACTGGCCTTGAACTCCAGGCAATCTTCCTGCCTCAGCCTCCAGGCACATGCCACCATGCCCGGGACACTTTTTTTCTAATTAAACATTTTTCAGATTTTTAGTAGTTTTTTGTGTGAGATATCTCATTTTCTTAATGGATTATCTTTCTCGTTTATGTTCTTTACTTATGTTTGGATGCTAACCTTTGTTAACTTTTTTTTCCGGGTGCTAAGGATGAACCCAGGGCCTTGTGCAGGTGCATGCTGGGTAGGCACTCTACCACTGAGCTAGGTCTCCAACCCCCACTAACCTTTTTTAGTTATGTTGCCCAGGCTGCTCTTTAGCCTTTGGGCTCAAGTCATCCTCCTGCCTCTTCTTCTAAGTACAGTAGTTGGGACTACAGGTACAAGCTGCCATGAGTGGCTATAGTGTGTCTTTCTGTGAAATTCATATAAACACAAGACAGAATAGAATAATGAGCCTGCATGTACAGCCATGTAGAGTCAATAATAAAAGTATCTTTTAACGAACAGATATTTATACTTTTATTTTAATCTTATCTTGATCTTTTGTTTATTGCTAGTGCCTTGTGGTCTTGTCCCAGAAAGCTTTCACTACCCTAAACTGATATAGGTATTCTATACAGTATTTTCTTCTCAAAGGTCTGTAGTTTTACTTTTTACATTTAAGGTTTTTTCCTACTAGGAATTGATTTTCATATATGATGTGACCCAAGAAACCAATTTCTTTTCTTTTCTGTACAAATGACTATTCTTCACAGTTCCATGTACAGTATTTATAAGACCTTTGCCACATTGATATCATACCAGGTGTCATAAATCAAGTTTACGTATATGCAGATTCATGAGTTCAAGAAATCTCCTGTGCAGCATGGTGACTATACTTAATAAGAATGTATTGGATACTTAGAAATTACCGAGTGTAGCTTTTAAGTGTCATAAATTCAAATAAATTCTTAGTCTATGAGGTAATGCATATTATTATTAGCTTGATTCAGCTGTTTTACAGTGTATACACATTCTACAGTGTGTACCCCAACATGACGTTGGGACTGGGGATGTAGTTCAGTGGAGCATGCAGAAGCCCCAGGGTTTAATTCAGCACCAAAAATTAAAAATCATATTTTATGCCATATATATTTATTTGTGAACCTAAAAGTAAATAACAGGAATATATTGAGAATTTTTAATTGTAAATGTTATATATTTTAATTATGTTGCTGTCTTTTTCCCTTTTTCTGTGTGTATTTTTTGGGGGGGAATGAGGAAATGATGTATCTCGATCAGCATATGGCTAGATTTTGGTATTTTGTCACTAACTATCCTTTTTAACCAGAGTTTAGTCCATTTATACTTATTGTAATTGCTGATATATGAATGCTTTTCATCACTATAATAAAACACCTGAGAGGCAGGTTAACTATTAAAGGAAAGAGATATAGTTTGTTCACAGTTTTGGAGATTCAAGGGCATGACATCCTCATGAATCAGGTCTGGTGAGGCGCTCATATTGGATGGCAGTGGTGGGAGCACATGCAGGAAGAAAAATCACGTCTCAGGAATCTGAAGTTTCTAGCTCAGCCTTTTATGGCAGCTCACCCTGGCTCCAGACCAGAAATCCACTCCCCAGTCACCCCAGCCTCCTGCTCCGCCCTGCCCCCAGAGGTTCTGTCGGCTCCCACCTCCCACTTGAGCTCTGACAGGTGAACACAGGGCCCAGAGCTAAACACATGGAAGCTGAAGAAGCTGAATGTTGGTGTGATTAGCTTTAGTTCCGCAATCTTACTTTTTGCACCTTCAGTCTGTCAAACTTTGTTTGAACTAAATTTTTTCTTCCCTTTTTCTTTCTGCTGGTTTGGAAGACATGCTTAGTTCTGCTATATTAGTTCAAATTCATACTTTAAAATACATACTTTAGGGTGGGGATTTAGCTCAGTGGTTCCCCTGCCTGCTTTGCAAGCGAAAGGTCCCGAGTTCGATCCCTGGTACCAAAAAAATTTTTTAAATAAAATACATACTTTAAAAAGTCTGAAGTAAATTAATATCCTCAGACTGAAGAGTAGCAAGTTTAAGAATACTGTGGATTCGCTCATTCTCTACCTCTGTTGTTCATTCTTGAGTGCGTGTGTGTGTGTGTGTGTGTGTGTGTGTGTGTGTGTGTATGGGTTCCTGGGGTTGGTTTGTAGTTCTTTGAAGCAGGGAACTGCTATGTAGCATAGCTTGGTGCCCAGCTTGCTGTGACCCTCTTGCCTTGGCCTCCTGAGTAGCTGGGATTGCAAGCTTGTGCCACCAAGCCCAGCTATAAGCTTTTATTCGGCTACTTTTAAGATTTCTGATGTTGGGCTTCTCTTTTTACTTTGTGTCCGATTATGGCTTTGTTTCTCTTTATTTTCTGCCACCTGTGTGCTGTCTCCCCTGATTTTTCCATTCTTCTGGAAATATGATTAAATATCTGTTATACCTTATTTTTTCGTACACATGTTTTAACTATTTTCATTTCCTTATTTTTATGCTTTTTTATATATAATTTTTTGAAACTTTCCAATTCTCTCTCTCTCTCTCTTTCTCTCTTTCTTTCTTTCTTTCATTTTTTGAGGCAAGGTCTTGCTATGTAGTTTAGGCTGGCCTTGAACTCACTGTGTAACGACCCAGCCTGGCCTTGAACTCTCAGTGATCCTCCTGTCTCAGCCTCCTGAGTGCTGAAATCACAGGCATGTGCCACCATGCCTGCCCCAGTTCTCTTTTCATTTGTACCTATTTTGCCATTTAACTCTCCACCCCACCCAGTACAAAGAATTGAAACTCCCAGCTACTGAGCTGCATCCCCAGCTTTTCCTATTTTTTATTTTGAGACAAAGTCTCAATAAATTGCCCAGGCTAGCCTCAAATCTGTGATCCTTCTGCCTCAGTGTCTCGAGTAGCTGGAATTACAGGCTGTTATGGCTGTGTTTAGATGTCCCCCAAAGTGTCACATGGTCATGGGTGGGACTTTTCAAGGGTGGCTGGACCTAGAGTGTGTTATGCTGGCAATAAGTGTGGGCGATCACTGCACTGGTCCACTGGTTGATTGGTTTGGCGCTCCCCTGATCTTGGTAGCCTGGATACTGTGCAAGGAAGGGACAGAAAGAGCTGTGCCGGGCCCCTTGCTCTCTCATTGCTTTTGCTCTCTTTGCCTGCAATAAACTTTCCCCTCTGCGATGTCCCTCTCCTCTGCCTCCCTGCCTTGGAGCCAGCCAACTATGGACTGAACCCTCTACAGACTGTGAGCCAAATAACCCTTCCATCCTTTAACTCTGGGTGTCGGGTGTTTCACCTCAGCAACAAGAGAAGTAACCAAGACACGGATGGGTATGTGGCCATCGTGCCTGTCCTATTAGCCTTTTCTTTGAGCTTGAAATGTAAGTTAGTATTATATTTCTAAATTTTCATGTCTATTGTTTTCTGCCTTTTTGCCTCCTCATTTTTCACTCTCTTATTCATGACTCATTTTTTGCTTCCTTTTTAATCTCTTTAACTGTATCAGTTAGGTATTTTATATTCCAGATTCTGTGTATGGAGTCTTTGGTTTGCCCCACTATTGTTTGTTGATCCTGCTGGCTCTTGTTTGTGGAATTCATGTTGTTGATTATTGTACTGTGATTCCATCTGCGGGCATCCGCAAGCGTGGGTTGTGAGGAGGTCTCTTTTGCAAGGATTTGTGTAGAAGTGCTTGAGATTTGGACGTGGATCCATTTCATAGCACCACAACCCCCGGGTGGGGCTGTGCAGAGCCTGAGGTCTGAAAGGCGGTGCAGTCGGCCATGACTTGGGAGACTCATTGTGGCCTCTGTCATTTCCCTGCTGGCCCTAAAGCTCTGCTCTCCGAGCTCTACAGGAAAGATACAAAGTGCAGCAGTTTCCGTTTAAGTGTTGTTTTTTTTAACCTCAGTGGTCTGCATTTTAAATTTGTCATTATTTACTTTCACAGAGGTTTTATCAGATTTAGAAGTGGTCTGTATATTGCATTAGCTTTCTTTTTGTTGTTGTTGCTGTTTTTTGTGTTTTGGACAGGATCTCACTAGGCAGTTCAGGCTGTCCGTAACTCGCTATGTAGGTTGCCCTTGAACTCTCAGTGATCCTCCTGCCTCAGCCTCCTGATTGCTGGGATCATAGGTGTCCGCCACTATTCCTGTCATTTGAATTAGTTAGCTTTCTGTCATTGTAAATTCCCTGAGAGAAATCAACCTCAAAGAAGGAAAATCTGTTTGGCTCACAGTTTCAGAGGTTTCAGTCCATGGCTGGCTGCTCCCAGGCATCGGCAGAAAAAGTTGCTCACCTTCGGGCAGCTGGGAGAGGGAAGGAAGGGGCTGGGGACAAGGCCCTTAAAATGACTTGTGTGTGTCTCACTACCTCCATCTTTATCAGGCTGATGTACATGGACTAAATGTTATCATTGAAAAACTCAGTATGTAAGTCCTTTTTTTTTTTGAGACAGGTTCTTGGTGTGTGGTCCAGGCTGGTCTTGAACACAGGATCCTCCTGTTTCAGCCTCCCAAATGTGGAGATTACAAGGGTGCACCACCATCTCAGCTTCTTAGATACTTTTAAGCACTCCTCTTGACAAATTAGAGGAATCTTTTTTATTTTTTTTGGTACCGGGGATTGAACTCGGGTCCTTGCACTTGTGAGGCAGGCACCGGAACCACTGAGCTAAATCCCCAGCCCTCTTAGATACTTTTAATGGTCTGTGTCCTGGTGTGTTGGCATTGCTGACAGGAATCAGTGTTCTATATGTTTCTACAGTTTTGATAATGATCACCACTTCATAGCTTCCTTTCAAACTAGTGACATTGGTACAAATGGAGGAAAATGGCTGTCTAGAAAGTAGGGGCACAAGGAAGTGTTTTCACTCCACTTTTGTGTCTTTTGAAGCTTGATAAATGTGAATGTATAAACTAAAGACATATAAGTAAAATTATTCAATTTTTAAGCAGAATAAATGAACAGCTCCATTTCTGCTCTGTCCACTGTGCCAGGGTCACCCCCACTCTGTCATTCTGTGAGGAAAAGCAGCTCCTCTCTAGGGGGGAAGGCTGAGCCCGCCACACCACCCCTCAAGAAGCCCAAGCTCCCGCTCGGTCGTTTTGATGCCCCCGAGGGTTCTCATCTGGACCATGAGCCACTTACGAGTGAGTACAGCCGCGCTTCTCTCTTCATTCTGGACGCATCAAGGAAAATGTTTTAGTCACTGAGGAAGGAAATGAAATATCACTTATAATCCTTTATTAATAATCATGTTTCTTTTTTTTGGTTTGGTTTTGTATTGTGGTAAAAACAGACCTAGCATTAAATTTGCCATTTCATCTTTTTTTAGAGTTTATTTTGATTAGTACATGTGTGCAGTACATAATCATTATGTTCCTTGTGTGGAGTTGGTTCATGTATGTAACACAGCCCAATTCTATTTTCATCCCGCCCTTCCCCCCATCTCCTGATCCCCTTCCCATTTGAGAAAGACCTACCTCCCTACTTCCTATTATCTTTTATTTTGCTCTTTTTTTTAATAATTTGAGTTTCTCATGTAAGAGAAACTCTGTGATATTGAAGCTTGTGTGTCTCTCTTCAACAATGAGTAAAATTCATGTACTGGCCATCAACATGTGTGTTTTTTTAAAAAAAAGATTTCTACCTGGGAATAGTGGTACACACCCATAATCCCAGTACTCAGGAGGCTGAGGCAGGAGGACTACCATGAGTTAGAGGCCAGCCTGAACTACATAGCAAGATCCTGTCTCAAACAAAACAAAAGTTCAACAGCAGGAGGTGCAATGGATTGTCCTTAGGGGACAGGGTAAAGTGGGGCATGCAAGCCTACTAATGATGCTGGGCTTTAAAAAAAGACTGGGAACTCGGTAAGGTGGGCACAGTGGTGTGCACCTGTAATGCAGCACTCAGGAGGCTGAGGCAGCAAGATAGCAAGTTTGACCCCTGTTTAAACAACTTAGCAACTGAAAGAGAATCTGTCTCAAAAAAGAAAAAAGAAAAAATCCTGGAAACTCAGTGCAAAGCATTCTGTGACTGAGACAGTTAGACTGGGACAGTTCTTCCTTCTCTTGTCACTCATCACTTTTCTCGATCCTTCCCTGTCTCCAAAGGAGCTTGAAGTCCACTGGGCAGAGAGTAACTGCTCCTGGCAGCTGCTCAGCTCGAGAGCAGCCAGCCTTAGATCTCCCAGTCCTTGAGAAGGAAGCTCATCAGCCTGGCTTGGGCCCAGGGCCCACGGCTAAGTCACTGGGGTAGCAGTGAGTCACTCGTAAAGGCGGCTGTTCTCACTGTGCAGCTGTGAGTAGAGGGAAGGGTAGTGCTGAGGACAAAGAGGTTTGGGGGATGGTGACAGCCTAAGCATTTTTTGCTTTTGTTTGTTTTTAGTACTCGGCATTGAACCCCGGCCCCACACATGCTGAGCACATGCATTACCACTGAGCAGCATCCCCAGCCTCTCATTTGTACTCAGTATGCATATGTGGCTCATGTCAGATAGCTCTGTCTCTAAAGTACTACTTTATCTTCATTCTGTACCCTTCGCACCTGTGAACTGTAGAATGTATGGAATTTTAGCTATTTAAAAATAAAACAGCACACATCTAATCTCACCACTTTGGTCCTCAGCAAGGCTGTCCCTCTTGCCTGGCTTTTGCAGCAAAATGAGGATTAACCCTAGGCAAGAAGAGGTCAGCAGAGGACACCAGCACCTGTGTCTGGATCTTTCTAGAATAGGAAAACTTTTATTATTTGCTAATCAGTAAAATATTTGAGTTTATAGCACTTTACTGAGCTCAATCTAATAACCAGACCAATCAGCCAAGATGATGGAGATTTTTCAATAGTTGTCATAAAAGGTTTTCAGTAATTTCAGTGTCCACAAAGGCCCTGGTTTCAATCCCACAAGAAAGGAAAGCAAAAAGATAAGGGAGGGGCCACAAGCCACTGGATATGGGCAGCAGCTGGTAGCTGAAAAGCACATGGGAACCAGTTTCTCTCTCAAGCCTTCAAATGGAGCACAGCTCTGCTGGTATCTTGACTTTAGCCATTGAGAATGTGTCAGACTTCTGTCCTCTAGAACTGTAAGATAATAAATTTGTAGCATTTTAACCAGAAAGTGAGGAATGATCACACAAGAAGAAAGCAGCAACCCCAAAATAAACTCTCACATATATGGTCAATTGATTTTTTGTTGTTGTTGTCATTGTTGGTACTGGGGATCGAACTCGGGACTTTGCACTTTCGAGGCTGGCGCTGGAACCATTGAGCTAAATCCCCGGCCTGGTCAGTTGATTTTAACAAAGGTACCAAAGTCATTCAGTTCGGGAAAAGACAGTGGGCCTTCTCAGTAAATGATGCCAGGAAGACTGGGTATCCACATGCAAATGAATGAAGTTGGACCTTTCATATAGAAAAATTAATTCAAAATACATTAAAAAATCTAAATTTAAGGGCTAAAACAAGAAAGCTTTTAGAGGAAAATAAACGAGAGAAATCTTCACATTGGGTTTGGCAGTGATTTCATGGCTATGGCACTAAAGGCACAGGCAAATAAATACAAAGGACTTCATCAAAGTTAAGAATATTTTTACATCAAAAGTCATTAAGAGGAGCTGGGGATTTAGCTGAGTGGTACTGCTGCCTGCCTCATTAAGTGCAAGGTCCTGAGTTTGATCCCCTGTACCAAAAAAAAGAAAAAAGTCATCAAAAAAGCAAAAAGATATCCTACAGAAAGGGTAAAATAGGTGCAAATTATATACTTAATAGGGTATTAATATTCAAAATATACAAAAAGCTTGCAATACAATGACCAAAAAGAAAAAACCCAGTTCGAAAATCAGCAAAGGACTTAAATGGACATTTCGCCAAATAACATAGACAAATAACCACCAAGCACATGAAAAGATGCTCAGCATCATTAATATTAAGGAAATGCAAATCACAGTAATGATGGATATCACTTCTCACCTACAAAGATAAAAAAATGGAAAGAGGGCTGGGGATTTAGCTAGCTGCACAGTGCCTACCTGGCAAGCGTGAGGTCCTGAGTTCAATCCCTGGTACCAAAAAAAAAAAGGAAAGTAATAAGTAATTGATGGCAAGGATGTTGTCTTAGTCAGCTGACACATAGGGCATATGCACAGATACCTAGAGCAAGCATTTGTGGTACGTACGTTATTCACAGTAGCAAAAAGTGGAAACCAAGTATCTTTCAGCACGTGACTGGATAAAGGTAATATGACATGTGCAAGAAAGACTTACAGTCATAAAAAATAATGATGTTTTGACATATGCTACCACATGGGCCTTGAAAAATACTGTATTTAGTGAAATAAGCCAGACACAGAAGGACAGATTTTAAATGATTCCACTTATATGAGGCACCAAGAATAGGCAAATTCGTAGAGAAGAAAGTAGAAAATATGTTATCAAGGACTGGGGAGCAGGGGAAGGAGGAAGTTACATTGAGGCTGATATCAGAAAAAAATTTGGTATAGGTAGTGCTGATTGTTATACAACATTGTGATTGTATTTAATATCATTTTACAAATAGTTAATGTTTTACCACAGTAAAAAAGCTACAGATTTCAGAAGCTATTGATATGTATGACACGAGATGTCTTAGTTACTTTTCTTTCATTCCTAAGACGAAATACCTGACACCCAAAGTTAAAGGGGAAAAGGTTTATTTAGCTCAGTTTGTAGAGGTTTCAGTCCATAATCAGCTGGCTCCAAGGTAGGGTGGCTTGGCAGAGGGGTGTCGCAGAGGAGAAACAGTTCATGGTGCTCATCAGGTAGCAAAAGCAACAAGGGATCTTAACATTATCTTTCTGCCTCTTATATCTTATCCAGGCTACTCAAAGCCATGGGGACCTTAACAGTGTTTTCCTGTCCCTTTTATCTTATCCAGGCTACTTAGGGCAGGCAGCACTCACACCCTTAATCCTAGTGCCCTTGAGCCTAGCACTGCACCATGAATCAATTCCAGGGTCACACACTCTAGATCTAGCCACCTCTGAAAAGCCCCTCCTGTGACGGCATGAAACTTTAGGGGACATCTAAACACAGCCATAACCCGAGGGTAGGGATTTGCCTTAAACTTGGCATGACTGGCATTCATGTTGAACCTCTTATTCTGTAGAAACCTGTCTGACAGACGTCACCCACCCAGCAGATGCTTTCTGGCCCTGGCTGTGTTGCAACAAATGGTCCACAGCCCCTGACCGTGTTAACTTCTGCTTGTGAAAATTTCCCCTTTGTTTCTGTTGTGCACCAGCTTTTCACCCTATTGCTTCAGTTGATTTCTTCCTAGGCTCATGTTTAAATTCCATGGCCTTTGCCCCTAATCTAAATGTGGGCATTGGCAGGTCTCTGTGCTAACCACCTCAGCTTCCCCAGGGGCTCTCCTATCTTCCTAAGATCATCTTAAATGGTGTGTGTGTCTTGCCAGTTCTGCATTTACTGCTCTGGTCAGAGCTCTCCTCAGCCTCACTCCGTCCAGCAGCCTACTGAACGTCTTTCTTTGCATATTCCAAGCATCTTAAAATTAATAATTCTAGGGGCGAGGGATGTAGCTCAGCAGCACCAAACCAGCCTGACAAGCACAAGGCCTGAGTTTGATTCCTGGTACAGGAAAAAAAAAGCAATACTTCTAAAACTAAACTTACTCAACACACATTGTCCCCTTATTTTTATCCCTCCCACCAGCACAACCCAGTTGCCTCCTTTTTTTCTGGAACTCCTGTCTAACCATCTGGGGTAACCCTTCATGCCTGCCTCTCCCTGTCTCTTCTGTCCAGTCACTGACCAAGTCCTTTTGATTATTCCTTAACTCCTTTCAGATCTGTCCCTACTGACTCATCCTACCAGTCACGCCCATATTCAAGCTATCTGTAGCTCTTGGTGTCTGACAGTCTGTTTCCTTCCTTCTATTCTTGTTTCCCTGCCTGTAGTATGTATTTCATTCTTTTTTTTTTTTTTTTACCCCCTTCAGTACCAGAGATCAAACTCAGGACCTTACACTTGCGAGGCAGGCTTGGTGCCACTGAGCTAAATCTCCGGCCCTGTATTTCATTCTTTAAAAAAGGGAAAAAATGTATAGGTTGTCTTCTGCAGAGAGTAGATTTCATTTGTAAGATAATAAAGGAAGATACTTGTAGCCAGGCACCCTTTTTGATACAAAGATTAATAACAAAAATGAGATACGTAGCCACCTAGGAGCAGAACATCATGAAGTAATTAGTGTGACAGACAGAAGTGATCAGACAGAGTTGGACAAAAGAGATGACATCTGAGCTGTAGATTAAAAGAAAACTAAAATCTTTATAAAGATGAAATGTGATGGGAAGATATTTCCAAAAGAAAGATATGAAAAAGGAGAAAGACCTCTTTGGCTTCAGCGTAAAGTTAAAAGAATGTAAGGCTACAAAGAGAGGGCCTGAACTGTCAGGTTAGAGCAGAAGGGCTTTCTTCTGTGGGCAGTGAGGGAAGCGCTAAATGTATTTCAGTCAGCTTAATTAGAGTGTAATCTCCAGATAGTTAAATCCACCTATTTTAAGTATACAGTTCAGAGAATTTTAACAGTGTTTAGTCAGGTAAACAACAGCAAGTATGAAATTATTTTTCTTAGAAAAAACATTCATTGGTACACTTTAGATAACATTCATCGTAAGGAATTTGTACCTGTGCATGATATATCTTGCTGTTTCTTTTTTCCCCCTTCTTTCCCCTCCCTTGTGTAAAAAAGCTTTGTTTCCATTTTTTTCTTGTTTTCTTTTTTTCTTGTCCCTTCTTTCCTTTCCCCCATCCCTTCCCTTGTTCCCCTTTTTATTTGAACATTTTTTCCTATTTCCCCATGTCTACTGTGTATTTTAATCTGCATTTCCACTTTCAGTTTCTCACACCAGAGAAACAATGCAGTATTTAAACATGTGTGTTCAATTTATTTCATTTAAGAGTATGAGCTCAAGGTGCATCCATTTAGCTATAAATGTCTCGAGATCATCCTTCTTTATGACAGAGTAGTAGTACTCCATTGTATTAAAAAACCACATCTAAGTATGAAATTTTTGTTCCCTAAAAAATTCCCTTGGCCCTGTTAACAGTCAGTCCCGCCACCACCTCCTTCTACAACCACTGACCTGTTCTCCATCATTGTAGCTTTGCTTTTTCTAGGATTTTATATACTATATACATGAAATAACACAGTGTGTAGTCCTTTGTGTTTGGCTTTCTTCAGTGTGACCTGGAGACAGAATTCTGTTTTAGAGAGATAATTCAGCCTTCTGGGCAGGTTCAGCCAACATGGCAGTCGGAAAATAGACATGAGTTCGAAAACTTTATTGCATTAGTTAAAAATGGGACACTGAGAACATGCAACAGGGTGGTAGTGGTGAGAATAAAAGCTTTCAGAAAACCTTTGCAGATGATAATAAAGGCAAAAGTTAACATGAAAAAAACAGGCTATGGAAAGATCGGAGCTGTGGTCAGAGAGGAGAGAGCTCGGGGTGTGGGATTTGGAGAAGAAACCTATTGAAGAGAGGGCAAGGCCCAGGAGGATGGTTGTAGTATAGATAAGGGTCACTAGGAGAGGTTTGGGACCCTGCGATTCACTGTTGTGGATGTCAGTACTGGTAAGGACGTCGGATGAAACTCCAAACCAGATATTCATGCTACCCTAGAAGGTACAATGGGTTTGAGATTATTGTAGACTGGAGAAAAGCACTGAAAAAGTGAATTGTGTGGAATCAGAAGAAATGCCTAGAAAGGTTTGATGATAGAATCAGGCTAGAAGGAGGAGTGTGGCCATGAGAACCAGGGACGTCTCTACCTGGTGTTTAAGAGATGGGGTCTTGCTGTGTCACCCAGGCATCCTCCTGACTCAGCCTCCTAGAGTAACTGGGCTACAGGCACACAGTTCTTTCTTCCCTCGTGTTGTAGGCCAAATTGTGTGCCCACCCAGAGATTCTTGCAGTATATTGAAGCCTAGCTCCCACTGTGATGGCGTTTGGAGATGGGGCCTTTGAGAGGTAGTTAGGTTGTGATGAGTCATGAATGGCACTATTCTCATGACAGGAATAGAGCCTTAAGAGAAGGAACACGAGTGTGCTTGCTGTCTCCCTCTGCCATGTGAGGGCGCAGCAAGGAGGGCCTGTCTTTGGGCCAGGAGGAGGCCCTCACCAGAACCCGGCCATGCTGGCACCCTGAGCGGACTTCCGCTGGCTAAGTCCCTTGCTGTGGGATACAGGCAGGGAGAAGGGAGCGCTTCCCTCGGCAAGGTCTTTCGGAGGAAGCCACAGAGCAGGGAGGAGACAGCCTGCAGTCAGAGCCTGGGGAAAAGAGACTTACAGTTCAGCAAAAGTAAAAGAAGGGAGAAATAATTGGAACTCCTCAGGGTAAATTGTGGGTCCTCTTTCTTTGTCCGGGGAAAGGCTATGTTAATTTGGTTCCATGATTTTTAGTTTTCTAAAGAGAATGCATTTAAGAATTGAGTTTCTTTTCCTGTAGCCAGTCCCTCTCCATTCTTGCCCTACGCAGAGCAGAGCTGTGTGTGGTTGAGGGCTCAGCTGAGGCCGAGCATAAGGATTCAGACTTGGCTTCGCCACTTAGTACCCGTGACACTGAGCAACCTTCCTAACCTGCTTTGTCTCACTTTCTCATCTACAAAATGGGACAATGTTTCTTCCTTTCTTGGGGATAATTATAAGGACTGAATGAGTTAACATTTATTAAGTGCTCAGAATTGAAAGACATTTGGAATTGAAAGCGTGGGACTCTCCACTGCTTTTGATTGATTGGGCCCTGAAGTTTGAGGTCAATCTGGGCAACACAGCAAAGCCCCATCTCAAAAAAGAATAATAAATAAATAAAATTAAAGTGCTCAGAATTGGACCTGCCTCATGTTGGGAATTACAGTCTGAACACAGTATTAAGAATATTAGTTGCAGGGCCGGGGATTTAGCTCAGTGGTTCCACTGCCTGCCTCACAAGCACAAGGACTCGAGTTCGATCCCCAGTACCAAAAAAAAGAATATTAGTTGCAGTTGTATCCATGACAGGACCACCTGACCAGTTACTGAAGCCAAAACCCCATGATAATGAACAATAGTACTCATAGCTAAAAGTAATCAACATTCTTTGTGCATGGCACTATGCCAGATGCTTTATGTGTGTTGCCTTGTTTAATTCTCAGCACCATTGGACAGGTATAATTGCTCTCCCCATTTTACTAGTAAGAAAATAGTGGCATTTAGTCAAAGGGACTCCTTCAGAGTACTCTTGTTTCAAAATCTTCCAAGTTCAGTGAATTCCACTCTGTTCTCTATACCCCTTTCCTTCTACTTGGGGCCAGCAGCATATATGAAGCTACTTCTAGCTTGGGGCCTGAACCTGCTCCAAGAATTTGAAGTCGCCAATGTTGGTGGTAAAATTGGCTGAACATGAAAATTGCATCCTAAATGATTTCTCTAACTTGGGAAAAAGAGCTGGTCATGGTGGTGCATGCCTGTAATCCCAGCACTCGGGAGGCTGAAGCGGGAGGATCACCGTGAGTTCGAGGCCAGCCTGGGCTAATAGTGAGTTCGGGGCCAGCCTGAACTACAAAGTGAGACCCTGCCTCAAAACAAAACTGGGGGAAAAGAAACACATTTACAGTTATTTACAGTTTATTTAAAGACTGCATGGTAACCTGATCAGTTATATGTAGCCTATTGTACAACTCTGTCTTTAAAATCGGCCATATTGTTTTTCACATCTCTACTGACTGGTTTGTTTGTATCTTCTGCCTTTTCTTAGAATTCCCAGATGATGTTAATCCAGTTACCAAAGAAAAAGGTGGACCCAGGGGCCCAGAACCTACGCGATATGGAGATTGGGAACGGAAAGGGCGCTGTATTGATTTTTAAGACATATTCTTTAACTTCATTGTCATTCTCTGCACGTGTACATCTGAATTTCGTATTTCAGATTATGTTCTTTCTTTTCTATCCTTTAAGTTATCATGTGAGTGTGTGAATGTGTAAGTGGAGATTGAACCGAGGACCTTGCACGCTAGGCAAGTGCACTGAGCTACATCCTCAGCCCTAACTCATCTAATTTCTGTAATGTGTTTAAAAATATACATGATGACTTTGGAGGAAAACACACTTCTGTAAATTAGGAAAAGAAAAACTTTTACATGAGGACATATTAACATTAACAAATATACTGGGGTATGTAAAGGATTATTAGAACTGTAAACCTCTACTTCATAATTTTTTAATTTAATGAGTTGCTTGTAAAATGTATGTGTAAATAAAAACTTTAAGTGATTATGTTGCTGTCAGCTAGGTTAACGCTGGCTTTTAAAATGTGTTCAGTAGTCTTTTACAGCTTGAGAAAGCCGCTTGAGAAGTCAGGACGGAACAATCATTAACCTTGAGCCAGTTACTTAGCTCCAAATCCTCGCTCCACTTAGAGTCTACATAACCTTGGGAAAGTTATTAAAGGTCCCTGTGCTGTAGCATCTTTATGTGTCAGTTGGCGTTGATACTAGTTCCACCTCGTGGAGAAGTTGGGGAGAGTACGTGAGTAAGTACTTGTGTGTTACTCGGGGAGGGAGAGACTGAGAGAGTGTTTATTATGAGGAACTGGCTCCTGACATTGTGGAGGCTGAGGAGTCCTGCGAAACTGAAAAAGTCAGCGGTGCTGTTCAGTTCGGCTTAGAGGCCTGAGGACAGAGCGACCAACAACATAAATCTGGCTCAAGGCAAGAGAAGATGAGGTGAGACATCCCAGCTCACACTGTGATGCAGGAAAAAGGGTAGATTCCTCCTTCCTCTGACTTCTGTCCTGTCAGACCCCAAACACGGGGAATTATGCCCATTCTGCCACACTGGGGAGGGAGGGCAGTCTCCCTTACCAGGGCTGCCAGTTCAGATGTTAATCTCAAACCAGGGGTCATGACGCATGCCTGTCGTCCCAGCCACTCGGGAGGCTGTGACTCTGTGAGGCTGCTCCAGAGCGCGTGTGTTGGAGACCAGTGGGGCAGCATCACAAGACACCCTCTCATAGAAACAAAAACCAAGGCAGAAAATGTGCATATCATTGAGAAACCCCGTCATGCACACCTCATGAGGCAGTGTTTCATCTGGGTGCCCTGTGATCTTCTCAGAGGGACACAGGTTTGACACCTCAGCATGGGAACCACCTGAGGCTACATTATGAATGTATTTTCCAAATCCCCAGGCTTCCTGGGGAAAGATTATGAAGCCAAAATTTGAATATTTGAGTTAAAATTATTTCATATGAGTACTTTTTTTTTTCTTTTTTCTGGTACCAGGGGTCAAACTCAGGACCTTGCACTTGCAAGGCAGGTGTGGTGCCATTAAGCTAAATTCCTGGCCCTTCATATGAGTATTTTTAAAAAATCTTTTAAACTAAATATCATGTTTTAATTAAAAACAGTGATCATATGAGTGAACTGAACTAGAAAAAATATGTATGTTTTGGCTGGGGGTTTAGCTCATTGGTTTTGCCACCTGCTGTGCAACCGCAAGGACCAGAGTTCGATCCCCGGTACCAAAAAAAAAAAAGTATGTTTTTGAAACAGAAAGTTCAGGTATGGAAGGAAAGTATGAAAAATGCAAGGAACGGAGTGGGCCACATTAGTCTTCTTTGGTGTCTCAGAAGTGTCTTTCCTGTAGCCTTTGATAACTGGGGCAAGGAAGTTCAGTCTATTTATAGGTGTGAAATGAAGGAAGGACAGGAACTGCTGGGGTCCCCTAGGGCAGTGATGGCGAACCTTTTAGAGACTGAGTGCCCAAACTGCAACCCCAAATCCACTTACTTACTGCAAAGTGCCAGCACTTTGCACTGTAATTAAACCCAAATATCCTGTCTGACACTCAGATGCTGGGGTGCCTTGGCTTGGGTGCCGACAGGGAGGGCTCTGTGTGCCTGCTTGGCTTGCCTGCCATAGGTTCACCACCACTGCCCTTGGGCGTCCTCTGCTGTAGGTCAGTTGCACAGGTTGTTCCTTCAGCTGTGAGGCTTTACCTGAGTTACTTAGGAGAAAGGGCTTGCAGAGCCTGTGAAAGACAGTGCAGTGGCTGATAATGGCATTATGTGAGTTGGAAGTGCAGTGTTATTCCAGAGGATTGTAGGGAGACTTATTTAAGAGAGTGCATTGTATTCTCTCCAGAAACAAACCAAGTAGTGTGCCAGTTAGAACCGGTTGTCTACATCAGTGGTCATCTCTGAGTCGATATATGTTCTACTTGGAGTTACTGTGTTTGCTGCTAAGTGATAACCACGTATCTTTAAAATATCCCTAATTTAGTCAATTTCCAATTGGCCTAGATTAGTGAATATTTACTATTAATATTCCAAAGATAGTATGTTAAATTATTTTGTATTGTACGAGTATAGTAAAAGACCATAAAAAATTAACAATTTTTCTTGTGTACATTAATCATCATGGTGTATGATAGGGAAAAAACAACTTATGTACTTTAAAAATGAATATAAAATACATAATACCCAGTCTTGTATTAAGATAATAGAATCCTTCACTTGCTAATATTAATGTGTTTCATGACATTTATCAAATAATACAGGTAAAATCGATGGCATGAAAATATTGTTGGTCTTGCTGTCCATCAAACATGAATGAAAAGTCAGAGCAGATTATGGATTTGGTGCTTAGAAAGGATGAAGTGCAGCACTCAGATGTCATGTGGGGAGCAGGGCTGATTCCCTACCTGTGCAACCGGCCACTGAGCGCTGCTATCCCAGCCTGCGAGCGCGTGTGGCAGGCCTACTGACGCTGCCCCGCCTCTGAGGGCAGCACAGGCTCAGCGACTCGCAGCCTGCAATGGGAGGGTCTCCATCCCGTGCCCGGTGGCAGACCTGCCTACTCCTGTCTCGTCCGACAAACTCTTTCCGACTTAGTCCCATCTTGCCACCTTTTTGTTATAGAATCTGTATTAATATGGATGATATTAAAAAAAAACTTATAGACAAGTTTTCAGAAAATGTCACACAAAGCCTGTAGCTTTTTCTACTAGAATCATTAATTTTAATCATTGTTTTAATTTTACATTGCTTGAGGGCTTTCTGGGAAATTGTAGGTTGAGATTATATTTACAAGACTTATACCATGGAATTATTTTCATATTTGGTGCTATTTTGCTGGCTTCACCTTTGATGTATTGTCCTCCAATATTAGCTAGTCTGGTTTCATAGCAAAAAAATGATATTGTACTCTTTTAATCCTTAATTTCTAAAGTGAAACAAGTGATATGTTTAACACAAGCCACAAGAGTCCTAAACATTTTCCCATATAGTTGCCAGCTTTTACATTTCTTCTATTAATTTATTTTTCTTATAGCTTCCTAAATTTATTGGCCATTGGTCTTTTTATTACCAGTATGAGACTTTCGCTTTTCAGTTATACTGTTACTTGTTTAAAAGTTTTTTAGTTGTTTTAGTTATTTTTGTGCATCCCGTTTATTTCTTTCAATTTATCACTTGGTCTTCGGGACCTTAGCTTATTAATGTCCTCTCACGAACTCTTCTGTGTTTCCTGCCCATATGATGCCTGTTCTGTGCCCCCGGCCGCACTTGCCGACTGTGCCAGCCGAAGCTCACGGGTCTCACGCAGCCAGGCCACGGCCTCCATTCCCTCCTCCTTACCAGATGCCTAGGAAATACCTTTGAACTGTGCCTCACCTCCCTGACTGTCTTTTTGCATCATTTCCATATTCAGGATTAACGAGTTTGTAATTAATTTTCAAGTCACTTGGCTATGGGCTTCCTCACCTGCCTTGGTATTTGTAATTCATTTGCCCACCTGTACATCCCCAGCTGCCGCACAGGGGTGAGTGTGTAGTGGCTGTTCGCTCCTTACAGTCACTCAGTGTCACAGGTGGGCTCCACCGTGGCCCCGAGGCTCCCTCCTCGTGGTGTCTGCGCCCCGCATAGTGGACCTGCTCACCCGAAGTGACAGTCATCTCCTTGGTTGGGCTGCATCCGATGATAATAGCAGTAGGATATTTACTCTGGTGACCATAAACCCCACTGCTGCCACTGGCCTTCCCCAACTGGAGGAAGATTCTCCTTGGGCTTAGAACACACAAGCCGGCACCCTGTGGCTGTGCCGTTGGCTGGGCCCCGAGGCTGGGCTGTACGAGCTGAAGGTGATCCCCAGCCAGTGAGAAGACCGGGACCTCATTCGTGCACATGCAAGGCTCTGAACTTTGCCGCCACCTGAATGAGCTTAAAAAGGACTTCAAGCCTCAGGTGCGGTCCCAGCCTGACCAACACCTTCATTGCAGCCCACTGGGAGCCTGAGCAGAAGACACAGCAATTGTATCTGCTGAACAAAGGAAACTGCAATCATAAATGTATGCTCTTTTAAGCTGCTGTTCATAATTTTTTATACAGCAATATGTAACTGACACAGTATTCATGCTTCTGTGGGGCCTTGACCTTGAAACTAGAGAAAGACAGGCTGGTTTTAAGACCTTTCTTGTAAGTTGGGTAACTGGATCCTGATGTTGATTACTTACTTGTACACAACACCCTGTCCATGAGATATGCTCTGCCAGATTCTGAATATTCTCCCTCCCCCTCTCCCTTCCTCTATCCAGGGTCTCACTAAGGCCCTAAGTTGCCCAGCCTCACCTCTCAAACTTGTGATCCTCCTGCCTCAGCCTCCCAGAGCATCATCTGTGTTGAGTGAAGTCCTATTAGGTATCTGTGGGCCTTTTTCCTGTCGATCAACAAGGGCTGAGTAGTTAATGCTGATAGACTCCTTCCTGCCATGTTTTCTGTCTGCACACAGCATTGCTGCTGCTACTGTGCAGTGGCTTCCCTTCTCTGGAGCCGGTTCCTGCTGCGATCACAGCACAGCGTGCTAAGCCTGCTGGACTGAACTCCTTCAACTCCCCGCCCCAGTCTCCTTCACCAACACCAGCTGGATTTGTCTCCTCAGCAGTCCTCTAGTAACAGTTACCTCATCCAGTGTCCTGGAGTTGAGCTCAATGTCCTAGAACTGATACAGTAGGGTCCTCAAGTAATACAGAATAATTATTAATAACTAAATCAGTCAAAGACCATTTTGATACAATGTATAATGCTAATTTGTCTTTATTTAGAAAATATTAGAAACTGTTTTAAGATGTTAAACTGCTGTAAAAATGTGTTGTCTCCAGATCTTAGCAATTTATTTATTGAATGAAAATGCACTCTTGTGTGCCATGGCACATGCCTGTAATCCCAGGTACTCAATAGGCTGAGGCAGGAGGATTGCAAGTTCAAGGTCACCCTGTCTCAAAAGTGAAAAAGCCAAAAGGGCTGGAGATGTCGCTCGGTGTTAGAATGTATCAGTGTTTGATCCCAGTACCACAAAATACATTTTTGAAAAGGCAGATATTTTCCAAATTTTAGAATAATTAAAATATAAAAGGCAAAAAATAGTTGCAAAGAACAGTAAGAGTGACTTTCTGATGCTTTGCCAAAGTCGAACTGGCTCTTGCAGCAAACGGCATGTGATGGAGAGACATTCAGGTGGGCAGCAGAGCTGCCGCCAACTTCCTGCCAGCTGCCCACCTGCAGCCCAGGGTCCTGCTGCAGGCCGTCAGGGGAGCCAACACCACTGCAGGTCCGGCTGAGGCGTGAAATGGCACAGCTATTTCAGACACTGAAGCATAACGTTTCCTATTTTTCCCTTCAAAATGTGAGTACTAGGTACATTTTTAGAGCATGCGCAAATCCATTTCAAGACCTGTGTATACCATGCTTTATTCCAAACCTTTTTACAAACTTTCTCTACCCTACTAAACTATAATTCTCATGAGAGTCACTCCCAGTTGCTCTTGATGACATTTAAGATATTAAGGTGCCAGTTAATGTGTAACTCACTAGAATGTTCTAGTTGTATTTGATTTATTCATTATCACTTGGCATTAACCAACCTCCGTGAATGTAGAGCGATGTCACCTTCAGTGGCTGATGGCGCTATCATGAAGACTTGCAGCAAACACTAAAATACGGAGCAGCCCCATGTGCTCATCACCCGAGCTGAGCTGGTGTCTGCATTTACCAACAGTTACTCATTCCACTTCATATAGTTCTTATATTTCCCCTTTCTGATGTTATTTAAGGCAAATAATTTCAGACTGGATGCAATACATCTTTTGATGGAAAGGAGTTAAAACAAATTCCATAGGATGTGTTTCTAGCAGCTGGCCGGAGTGGGAGGTTTGAATGGGGTCGGCTGAAGAGGGCCTGACCCAGTACCACCCAAGAGTTTTTGGTTCTGTTATTTCCTGAGAAAGACGTGATTTGACTGTAAGCCAAAAAAGAGTGTTGTTCTCTTAAGGTTTTGTTTCATCTTTGGTATGAGAAAGATTGTACCTATTTTCATTCATTTTCAATTTGAAATACAATTACATAGAATTTAAACATCGTGTTATAAGCATGTTGGTAACCCATGGGTTCTCAGCTCTGCAATTTCATAGCCTATTCTTAAGGACCAAAGACAGTGATTTCATGGATTTTAGGCAATACATTCCAGAGTTTCATCATCTTTTGTGTTTGGGAAGATTAGTATCATCAGTTCAATTCTCTTTGATTGCATAGTGCCTTTCCAGATATTTTCCTCTGGGAAAGTGGAGATGAGGTTCTTCAGGACTATGCTTTCCTTAAATAAATCTCTCATACACTCCAGACATTCAGCACATAGTCTTTCAGATAGTCTCATCTTTTCTTTTTTTGAGACAGGGCCTCACTATGTAGTCCATGCTGGCCTCAAATTCACTGCACTCGGTTCCTCTTTTCTATTTTTAAATGTAATGGTGATCATGCATATCTCCTTCCTGCAGAAGGTCACTCGGCACCAGCATGTTGGGAAGGGGGCTTTTGCCAGGCACATCTGTGAGTTAGTCTCCATGCAGCAATGTCCCCCTTACACATCCCAGCTCCCAGCCCTGCCCGCTCCTCCAACTCCCGTCCCTTTGTGGGTGCTGGTGTGGCATGCTGGCCACAGCATCCAGGATGGTGACAGGAGTCCATACTGTCCCGGTGCTCTGTGTTCCCTCTTGGCTTGTGCCAGCCTTTCAGGGAAAGTCTGGGATATCTGGTTGTGCTTAGGACAAGCACAGATCACGGAATAACTGCCTACTAAGGTGGCAGGCTGGAAAATATGGGAGGCTGGGATTTTTTCTTCCAGTTACATAAAAATCAAAGAAGTGCTCCATTTCTGCTCAAGTTCATTTGAGATAGCCCCACTCTGATTTTTCCTTAGTTTTAAAACTAAAATCTGCCTACAGTTTTTTCAATCCCATAAATAGCAGCCTCCCACTCAGAGCCAAAATGGAAACCTCTAAACTGTTCTGTAATCAAAGCTTTAAGCAGCTGTAGAGGAAAAAATAACCCAAGAAATAAGGCAATAACAGGCAAACTATGAAATCGCAAATATGTATTTTGACAGTACAACTAATTATCGATAGAATACTGTCAAACTACTTTATTGATTTGAATACTTTTTTTTAAATTCCCCTTTAAAACGAGATAAGGCCATAAGAAATAACTCTTCACTCTCATCGTATTAGGCAGTCACTGAGGCAGTTCTTGAATCCTTTTACAAAGAGAAAGTTTAAAGTGTGTGTGGTGTGTGTGTGTGTGTGTGTGTGTGTGTGTGTGTGTATTCCCCTGGGGCTTGGACTGATGGAATGCCTAAAATTATCCATAGCCAGCCAGGGAAAATTACTGCGGATCATTGGCTCACCTAAAGCTTTATTACCCGTAACTAATTGACATGTGCTAAAAGATAAACTTGGGGACATTAAACTTTTAAAGAGATAATTAGAACAGAAGGCATTCGTGAACCATGAAGCACCAAACCACAAGCGATTCAGGGTTCCATGAAAGGGGCACAGGGATAAAGCTTTTGTAAGGTCTTCGCAGGCAGAAGACAAAGATATTTGACTTGTTTAAGTGGAAAGTTCCTACATAGAGTTCGGTTTGTGGCTTCTGAGTGTTTATGCTTATGTTTTGTTTTCTGAAGCTACGACCATTTGCTCAGAGTTGAGTTTAGCTTACTAGGAACCCAAGGATCAGGAGCTGTCTTAGCCTAACCACCTCTAATTAATAACTTTACCAAATATGAACAAAAGGAGGTGGGGTGAGACCTGAGAGGTGTCTCCAGTCTGTTGTGCCAGAATAGGGCAGGCTCATTTCTTGAGTAAGGAGACCATGTGTTCAAGGAAAGACACAGGATGAGAGTCAGATGTTTCCTTTAGAATCAGAGCTATCAGATCCTAACCATAGGCTTGGGGTCTTGAAAGTAGTGTTCAGCAGAATAAATGGTATGGAGACACATAAATCACCTGGATGAACTCTCACAGCTGCTGCTTAACTTCAAGGCCAGAGCTGGGTTTCTTGAGCTTCAGGTTGGTGCTTTCAGCCCTCTACTCCCACCATTGCTTCTCTTGTAACTAAAGTTAAAATGTTGCTATCTTAGAAAAGAAGGTAAGTTTCTGGTTTGAGTTGGTTTTATTTGAAGAATATATGTGAAGGCACTAATGCATATTTCCTTCTGTATATAGCCATTCCAAAGTAGAACCCAACATGGGTGAAATCGATCGTCATGTCTTCTTACTTTAGAAGTGAGTGACTACCTCCATTCCAAAGATTCTCAGCAAGCCCATTTATTTTCTGAACTCCCTGTAGAACATATGCTGTGCTGGCCCCTAGCTTCTGGGTGAACTCTATTTACTTAGTATTATAATTGCATTGTGTCAGCAACTTCAACTGGACAACTAATTATCAATACTATTTATCAACTAATTATCAAATTTATTTCTATACATCGTACATAACTCTCTGAAAGGCATTTGACCATATATTATGTACTAACCCCCAAGAAATATAAGAATTGATAGTTTAATCACGTACTTAGAAATCATTTACATAAAATGTATCAGTTATTTCTTGGTTTTGAAAATTTCAATACAAACAACTACATTTGTGAAGAAGGCATTCAAATCTTGGTTATAGGAGGGATTATATACATGAAAAGCATAAGGCACAGACCATCTGTTACATGACTTTCAACCCTTTATTCCTACTCCATTTTAAAATACTTTTTCATAAGAATATGTGATGTGAGGGCTGGGGATTTAGCTCAGTGGTTTCACCACCTGCTGCACAAGCGCAAAGACCCGAGTTCGATCCCCAGTACAAAAAAATAAAAGAATATATGATGTGAGATTAATCTTAAAGCCTGAAATGTAAATAGAGATCAGTTCTGTCCTTGGATTATTTTAGGTTGATTACTTGGAATTTGAAATTCATTTTGCCACTGAAATGGTATTAAGAGTCAGTGTGTACATGAACCAATTCCCCACAAGAAATGTAAACATTATATACTACAAACATGTAAATAAATCAATAAATGCTAGTGAGCTGTGATGTAGCTTAGTGGTAGAATGCTTGCCTGGGTCCTATTTTCAGTGCCATTTAAAAAAAAAATTAGCCTGGCATGGTGGCACACGTCTTTAATCTCAGTTACACAGGAGGCTGAGGCAGAAGGACTACAGGTTCAAGACTAGCCTGAGCGATTTACCAAGACCCTGTCTTCAAATAAAAAGGGGGTTGGAGATGTAGCTCAGTGATAGAGCTCCTAGCATTTGTGGGGCTTGGTTCTATCACAGGCACCACAGAAAGAGAGAAAGAGACAGAGACAGAGAGAGATGGAGGAGGAGGAAAGGGGAAAGAGAGAGAAAGAAGGAAAGGAAGGAAGGAAAGAGTAAGTAGCCAGCCAAAAATAGATCAAGTTGTAAAGGAGCTTTGTTAACATGTAGAGCCTGTCGTTTTTATGGCAAAATTGGTTTCACTGGGCCGGGGATTTAGCTCAGTCGCACCACGCCCACCCTGCAAGCTCAAGGTCCCGAGTACCAGGAAAAAAAAATTGCTTTCGTGTTTCACTTGAGAGATATAAAAACATATCTTTAGTAGTATTAATTGGCTGAGGTTTGTGGATTTTTTAAAAAACTAACCTATCCACTGAAAGCAAAAAAAACAACAACAAAAAACCCCCTCTAGATAAATGTAAACAGGCACATAGTTCCCACACAGCACCGCAGTGTCAGCTGCCCGGAGGGAGTGGAGAACACCTGGCACTGCCACACTTGGGCCGGGGAGGGGAGGCTGTTGGCCCCAACGCATCTACCGAGGCCCAGGGTCTGCCCAAGGTGGGAAATCTTCAAGGGCAATGAAGTGGCAACTAATTCAAGGTAACCTGGTCCACAAGGAAATACAACAGCTTGAATAAGAAGCAGTAGACACAATAACAGCGAAACAGACCCACACATACTTCAGGCAGCAGAGTAATCAGCTATACATAGATTATAAATCAGCTATACTTAAACCGTTTAAATAAAAATTTGAACATATCTGCAGAAATTACAAAAATATAAACAGTACCATAGCACATTTAAAAAGCAATGAAAATGTAGTACCTAGAAATGAAAAATACAAACATGTACTAATATAAATAAGTAAGAAAGGCCTGGGATGTAGCTTAGTGGTAGAGTGCCTGCCTGACATTTATGAAGCCCTGGGTTCTGTTTTCATTGCCATTGAAAGAAAATTAGCCTGACGTGGTGGCACATCATGAAATTCTACTCGCTTGCTTCCCTTTTCAGTATAACTTTGAGGACAGTTCTTCCTGGGAGAAATGGTGGACAAGGACAGTGGTGGAAAGTGACTGCATTGGGGCATTTGGAACTTGGGTGACGGAGGAGGGAGGTGTGTGGAGGCTCTGGTGCCCCGAGCTCCCAGAGGCACTGACTCCTCTGACACAGGGCACTGCTGTTGTTTCCAGATTCTCTCACAGACAGCAGGCTTCTGTGGGAAAGAAGGTGTTACGGCTGTGTCTAGATGTCACCCAAAGCCTCATGCAGTCTTAGGTGGGGCTTTTCAGAGATAGCTGGAGCTAAAGTGTGTGACCCTGGAATTGATTCATGGTGCAGTGCTAGGATCGAGGGCACTAGGATTGAGGGTGTGAGTGCTGCCTGCCCTAAGTAGCCTGGATAAGATAAAAGGGGCAGGAAGACCCTGTTAAGATCCCTTGTTGCTTTGCTACCTTCTCCCATTCTGCCATGTGCCACTCTGCCTTGAAGAAAGCCAACTATGGACTGAAACCTCTATGAATTGTAAGCCAAATAAACTTTTCCTCCTTTAACTTTGGGTATCAGGTATTTTATCTCATCAGTGAGAAAGGTGACTAAAACAGAAGCAAAAGCAGTGGGGGAGAAATGCACCATCTGCTCTTGTCAAGCCACTTGGAAGTTAGAAGTGGGCACTATTCGTGCACTATGAATTCCAAATGTGATCCAAAGCAGAGGAGAGCAATTAACGTATTAAGTAATTACATGTATACTTCTGTTTGGAAACCAGTTGCTTCAGAGACTCCTGAGAATCAGCTCTAAATCAGAATCTGCACCACACATGAATTTTCCATTCAGTTCCTACAAGCCACAAATTCAGGTTCATCACATCATTTCAGAAGGGAAGACTTCTCAACAAGGTGGACAGTTATGGAGCATGGTTACAAAGGACTGAACCTAGGGCTTCATACATGCTATGCGAGCACTTACCACTGAGCCATGTCCCCAGCCCTTTTCTCATTAGATTTTGAGATAGGGTCTCACTAAGTTGCCCAGACTGCCCTTGAACTTGTGATCTTTCTGCCTCAGCCTCCTGAGTAGCTGGGATTATGGACACGTGCCATGGCACCTGACAAAGTTAGATGACCTTACTTGAAGAAATAAAATAATCCCAGTGGTGGGAGAATCAGAGAACTGTGCACACAGAAGAATCCTGAGAATTTATGTTTCTGTCAGAGGGTGTGAGTATCGGAAACCCGAGATCACATAGTGCTCCCCAAATGCCAGGCTAAATTAGAGTGACACACTCAATCAAAGCAGCCTCTCTTGATTCACTTTCCTTCATCAGAGTCCATTGTCCCCAGACACAGGCCAAAGGGGTCCCCAAAGCAGAGATGGGGAGCCTTGACCCCTGCTACTGTTTGCTGACTTTTATCACAGAAATAGAATTTTTTTTTTCTCAGATCAGACGGGTAATGTGCCAACATCGTAACAAGGTTTGAGGGCGGTACATCTCATGCATACAGCATGAACACCCAATCATCACGTTCATGAACCAAAGGATAGGAAGAAAAAGAATTCTTAAGACCCATCAGTAAGATGCATAAGGGGATTTATTAGGCAGAATCTTGAAAGTACAAACTCAAACAAGTAGAGTAAGTGCCCTCAAAATGGGGAGAGTCCCTTATGGCCCAGTCAAACTGGGACCAGGAGCTGCCCAAGGTGGAAGACAGGATGTGCCTCTGAGCTTCCAGGGTTGGAAAACAGATTGGTGCATATTAGCTGCATCTCATAAATTCCCACAAGACAGATGTGTTCAGAAATGACTGGCGAGTTAACAAGCAGGAATCAGAGAGAATAGTTCAGAAATTCACAACTTTTAGCATTGAAAGAAGTAACTGCTGCTCAACTTCAAATACTTAAATAGATAAAAATGAAGAAACACTATATTTGCAGCAAAGCTAAAACCAAGAATATGGCTATCAAACCCCTAGTTAGACTTCTGAATAGACAGGTGGCACCTAGTAAATCCTTTCTGTTAGAAAAACAAAAAGACTCAAGGAATATAGACTAAAAAGTGTGGCTCTCTAGAATTCCCAAGTTGTTAACATTATTACATTAACAATATTGTATTTGTTATGGTTTAGATCTAAAATGTCGGCCCCAAAGTCCCTTGTGTTTGGAAGGTGATTGGGTAGAAAGTATGCGATATGCGTTGATAGACGTCTCCATCGATGAGCTTAGTAGCTAAGTGTGCTGGTAGGAGGTGGTGTGAAGTCCAGCACTCGGTTTAAACCCCCACCATGCTGCCTACCTCCAGTAGGAAGAACAGCAAGGTGTATGCACATGTGTCAAAGTGTAAACAGGTGAGTTTTACCCTTGTTATGTACCATGTTACATTTCTGTTTTATTTATAATTTTTTATTAAATGTTTTCTTTTGATTTTTCTTCTAGAATTAGCCCAGTTCAGTACAATATCACATGAAAATCCACTTTTACAACTTTGGGAGGAGGTTGAAAGTGAGTCATTAGGTGACTTGGCTGAAGACGTTAGCAGGATATGACAGATAGTACAGAACGAAGACCTTGATTCAGACGAGGGAGAAAACAGTAATGTAAATAAATATTTGACTAGGCAAAGTTGCTACAAAACGGTCATGTATGCCTGAATGATCCAACACTAGAACTGGGTCTGAAAATATTGTTTGGTTTTTGCCAGGGGTGAACCCTATTATTGGACAGAATACCAGTGCTGCAATTCCATGTTGGAAATTGTTTGTAATGGAGGATGTGCTGCAGGATGTTTTGAACTACACTACTAATGAAGTACAAGTAAAACATTCTATATACATCAGTAGTAATACTCAAAAATAAGTTCATGGGCCGGGGATTTAGCTCAGTGGCACCATACCTGCCTGGCAAGCGCAAGGTCCTGAGTTCGATCCCCGGTACCACAAAAAATAAAAATAAAGAAATAAAGAAATAAATTCATCATGACACCTCACTATCTGAACTAAAAGCCTTCATAGCAGGACTTTATCACTGTAATTGTTTGACTCTAAAGGATTTATGGAAAAGTGAGAAATGTGGCATTGAGATTTTTAAAACAATAATGACACTTGAGATTTGGTTTCCTTCGAAATTGCCTACATTTTGATGACAAAAAAATCTCCCAAGAAAGAAAAAAATCCAATAATTGGGCTGCTGTTTGCTCATTTGTTGAAAGCTGTTTTGAACTTTCAAGCAATTTTTACACCATGAATACATGACAATTGACAAACAACTTGCATCATCAGTTTTCGGCAGTATGTGCCAACTAAATCTTCCAAATATGATATAAAAATATATGCCCTCGTAGATGCAAAGATGTTTTACACCTTGAGTTTAAAAATTTATCCTGAATCTCAGCCACCAGGTCTTTATTTGTGCAGTAATAAACCTTATGATATAGTGAATGGACTTGTTGCACCTATTTCAAAAAGTAACCCAAATGTCACATTCAATAATTGGTTCACTAGTTATCCATTGATGTTACATTTGCTAAAAGAACACCAGTCGACCAGCACAGAAACTATTCTCAAGAACAAAGCTGAGATCCCTAAAAAAATATTACAAGTTCACAATAGAGAAATGTATAGTACGATCTTTGGATTTCAGAAAGACGTAACTCTAGCCTCCTGTATAGTGAAGAAAAACAAAGTAATATACTGTCAACATTACACCATGATGACAAGATTGATGGTGAAGCTGGGCATGGTGGTACACACTTGTAATCCCAGCACTTGGGAAGCTGAGGCAGGAGGATCCTGAGTTCAAAGTTAGCCCATGTTATATAATGAGTTCAAGGCTAGCCTGGACTGCATAACCAGATGATGTCTCAAAAACAAACAAATGACTTGTGACCAGGAGACAGTGAGGACCCCCCAAGGCATGCCCACCAGCCACCAGTGTAGCTGCGCAGGTGCCTGCAACAACAGCCCCCCACCCCGCCCTGGCCTCTTGGCTCTGCAGCTACTTGGTTCCACACCACAGGGGCACAGAGGGACATAATGGCCATTGTCCTGAGCTGCAGAAGTGAACAACAGAGAGAGGGCTTCTCTCAGGCTCCCTGATGAAAACTGAGGCCCATTGAAAAAGTGAAGAGAATCTCTGCAGTAAAGGCACACCAGACCACCGTGCTTGGTAAGCTGGAGGGATCATCACCTCCCATCGGAACCTGGACTATCTTCAGGGGAAGGGCAGCTGGAACCTGCAGTAGAGCCTTCCAGAGTTCAACCTTGCAGGAGGACAGGGAGCTCAACTTGGGACTTGCAGCCAGAAACCTGCCTGAATCTCACGGGTCTGTGACTGGCTTACTGAGACTCATTGACTTATAACTGCACACTACTGCCACTGTTGTCTATTGTGACAGCAGACATACCCTGAAGGAGGCCCTTCATTTTTATCTTTTATTTGTTATTTTCAAAATTACCATTTTTTTGCTCTTATTTTTAAATTTTTTCTTCTTTTTCTACTCTTTTAAAATTTTAATTTTTCTCTTTTTTCTTTCTTTTCTCCTTTCTTTCTCTCTCTCCCTCGCTCCCTTGCTGTCCCACATTGTTCTTCATCTCCCTTTGTGTTCTTGTTCTGGCCCTAATTCGTATTTCTTCTTTATTTTTCTTTTCTTCTCTTTCCTTCTCTCACCCGTGTCCTCTGACTTCACTGCTAACCTTCCCCTATCCTTCTTCCTACCTATTCCTCCCTCCCCAACTCCTTCTAACTCCCCATCCCGAAGGGTAAAGTTGCTATATTGAAGAGTTTATTCACTATAAACATATGTTGGGCTGGTTCTTGATTTTGATTTAATTCACACAGTTAAAGGTGATAGATTAAAAACAAACAAATGAAAAAAAGATTGACAGTGAATCCTCAACACAAATGAAGCCAGAAATGGTCACATTTTACAACAAAACTAAAGGTGGAATAGATGTTGTTGATGAATTATGAGGCAAGTATGATGTCACTCAAAACACAAAGCATTGGCCAATGGTCATGTCAGGCATCAGTAGTTTCATAGTTTACAAAGAAAATAACAACCACAAAATATCACAGAGAACTTTTCTTAGAGGATTGGCACTGGAATTGATAAATGATCAATTACAACAGAGGAAGAACAGTATGCATGTGCGAAAAAATACTCCTCAAAAGAATTCTGGAGCAGACCAGTGAACAGCAGATGAAACATCACAGGAAAATCAGCAAGATGTCAAGTGTGTCTACCAAAGACAGGAAAACAAAACACATATGCTATCAGTGTGAGACTTGTGTATGAATCATGCTGTTTTCATGTGTGAAAACTACCTTAAGTGTGATAATTGAAGTAAAGATTATTTTTGTGGTAGAGTTTTATTTGTGTTTTTATTAGAGTTCACATAGGAATTTATTTCTGGTGTTATTTTTTAGATTTAGTAAGCAAACCAACAGTTGATGTAGAAAATGTTGATGTTTATTCCAAACACTCAGTATATATTTGATATATTTTATTTATATTTCATTTTTCCATTAAGTATACATTGTTTAATATAATAAAACTCATAAAATTAAAATTAATAATTCATTAATAGAAATAATTCTAAAAAATAAACTTGGGCATTTCACACCTGCCATAATGCACCTTTCAAAAATTTGCTGTGATGCCCCCGGGGATATTGATATGGAAAAGTTTTAGATAACTTAATAGATTGAATATTAAGGTAGTTGTAGAAGCAAAATAAGTAATGTGTCCTTTTAAGATTTGCTTTTCCTGTAACTCCTTGTTTAAGGTGAGGATTATCTAACTCTAACCAGTAACTTCATTAACCTAACAAAGTTACCATGCCAGGGTGAATTTACAATGTATATGGCCTATCTTGTGTCTGTGACTTGTAAATAGGAACTGGAATTGTATTTACATATCAAAAACCACTAGGGATAAGATAATGGCTAAAAAGGATATAAAAAGGGAAATGCTGAACAAAGGGCACGGATATTAACCAGACTGGTTTCTGGCATGCCCATCCGCTGCGGGAAGAAATTTTATTATTTTATCTGAATTCTGTGTCTCTGTGTATTTCTTTCCAAGATTTCCGTAACAATATAAAATTCATAAATTTTTCCCAGCTACTCCTCAGAGAACTAATATTAGAATATATAGAAAATGCAAAAAAAGAAAAGACCACCTAAAATTAAAGACCCAGTCAAGAAATGGGCAAGTGAAATGAACAGACATTTCACAGAGGAAGAAGTACAAATGGCCAACAAATATATTTTAAAATGTTCAAACTCTCTGGCTTTTAGAGAGATACAAATTAAAGCAAAGCTAAGATTCCATCTTACTATGGAAAGAATAGCAATCATTAAGAAGTAAAAAAATAACAAATGCTGGCATGGCTGTGGTGAAAAGGCATGCTTCTACATTGTCGGTGGGAATACAAACTAGTTCAACTGTTATGGAAATCAGTATGGAGATTTCTCAAAGAACTAAAATTAGAAATTCCATATGACTCAACTATCCCCCTTCTAGACATCTACCCCAAAGAGCATAAGACATTGTACTATAGTGATACATGTTTATGAATGTTTATAGCAGCTAAATCATAATTGCTAAATCCTGGAAGCAGGTTGTATACCCATCAACAGATGACTGGATAAAGAAAATGTGATATCTGTCTATAATGGAATACTATTCAGCTATAAAGAAGGGTAAATTTGAGACATTTGTGGGAAAATAGAGGCACCTGGAAAATATAATGTTGAGTGAAATAAAGCAGACACACAATCTTTTTTTTTTTTTGGTACTGGGGATTGAACTCGGGACCTTGTGTTTGTGAGGTAGGCAGCGGAACCACTGAGCTAAATCCCCAGCCCGTAGACACACAGTCTTGACTACCATATGGTATCTCTTATTTGAGTAAGGCAAAGTACAAAGAGAAAAATAAAGGATGGCTAGAAGGAGACAAGAGGATGGGTCTCTTGCAGATGGGAAGGGGTCCAGAGGACCAAGGGCAAGGGGTAATGGGGAAATGTGAAGAGTGAAGAAATGCCATGTACAGGATCCTAACAACTTCAAGAAATGTGGACATCATATTGCATGCCATAAACATGAACTAAAATGAATAATATCAATAATGTAAAAGGGGAAAGAGGAACTAGAGGAGATTGGAGGGAAGGAAGGAGATTTAAAAAAGAAACAGCCAGGTGTTGTGGTGCACACCTGTAATCTCAGCACTTGGGAGGCTGAGGCAGTAAGATTGCCATGAGTTCAAAGCCAGCCTGGGCTACACAATGAGTTCAAGGCCAGCCTGAACTATATAGGAAGACCTTGTCTCAAAAAACCAAAACAAATAAATAAAAAATCAAAATAAAAAAGAAATAAGCTGTACTATGTATATGTACCAGATGCCCAAGATAATTGTATAATGCATGTACAGCAAGCATGTACTGTACTAACAAATTTTTTAAAAATAATAAAAAGAAATTCATGACCACCAAACCAGTACTCCAAAAAATTCTCAAGGATATGCTAGAAAGAGACAACGAGGATAACAGTGCCAAAAAATCTAATAGAATGAATGCACAAAGCAGGGTAAGCAGTTAAGTAGAAAAGGAAAAATGGTGTGTGTGTGGGGATCAGCAACAGGAAAATAATACAATGACAGGAGTAAGTCAATACATTTCAGTAATAACTGTCAATGTGAATGGTCTCAATTCCTCACTCAGAAGACACAGATTGTCAGAATAGATCAAGGAACAAAATCCCTCTGAAAGCAGCCATTATGAGAGCATTCCAAACAAATGAGCCCTGCAGAGCTGGACTCATGTGTCAGACTCTGGATATACCAGCCTCGTCTTCCCATCACCTCTCCTCTAGACACTGGGGAATGCTGCAGCCTAGTAACATGCTCACCAGTGCTCACCGAGGGCAGGGGCATCCTATCTTGACCAGCACTCACCAAAGGCCAGGGAAGCCCCCACTCTGAGCAGACAGAGGATAAGCAGGCTAACAGGGCCTGTGGACTCACATGGGCATGCACTCCTGCTCACTGATTCTGCATACCCTGCCTGAGAGCAAACTGCCTGCTGACTGCCGCAGACCCCTGCATGGGAGTGAACATGCCAGTTGATTCCCACAGACTCCTCACCCATAAATTCCTACAGAACTCCACCAGAGTGTGAGCGCACCCGCTAATGATGTGGTCCCTTACCTGCAAACAAATCCACCCCAACTCCTGCAGACACTCTGCTGACACATTAAGGAGCCTGCACATTCTTGCAGACCTGCACCTACCACCAAGCTTCCCTGCAGAGTGCAGACCTGTGAATGAACATGGACACTTACTCTGCCACCACACTGGGGGGAGGGGGGGTCCCTAAACCAAGCCCAGTGACAGCATCAGATTCTTCCTGCTAGCTGGAGGGTAGAATTCTTGAAAATCAGTTAGTTTGGGTTTTGAGTGCAAGGGAAAAGAGGAAATTGGTGTGGCTGTCTGCAATCAGACTGTAACTAAGATTTTTTTTTAAAAGGAAAAGAAAAACAAAGGAATCACCAACAGAGAAAGAGCACAATGTTAGGAACTAATTAATCAACAGCTTAGAGTAATGTCTCTTAATGTTAATGGCCTCAACTCCCCTATTAAAAGACACAGATCAGCAGACTGGATAAAAACAAAAAACAAAAAACAAAAACCAGAATCCAACAGTCTGTTGCATTCAAGAAACACATCTAATCAAAAAAGATATTTATAAACTAAAAGAATGGAGAACAATATTTCATACACCAAGACCCCAAAAATAGTCAGAGATAGCAACTTTAATCTCAGACAAGTAAACTCAAAGCTAAAACTGATCAGAACAGACAAAAAAAAAAAAGTCACTATGTTAAGGGACTAGTCCAAGAAGAGAAAATACATACATATATATGCATAGAATACTAGACCACCTACCTTCATAAAATAAATACTGCTGGACATAATGCATCAAACAAACACTAACACTAATCATAGTGTGTGACCTCAATACCCATTTCACAAAGAAACAGATCAACTAAACCAAAAATCCATAAGGAAATATCAGAGCCGAACCACACCCTTGAATGTATGGACTTAATATATATCCTACAGCAGAGTACACATTCTTCTCAGCAGCACACAGAACTTTTAGTAAAATAGACCACATACTATTCCACAAAGTCTGCTTAAATAAATATAAAAGAATTAATCCCATGTCTTGGTTACTTTTTTCATTGCTAAGATAAAATATCAGACACACAAAGTTAAAAGAGGAAAGGTTGGGCTGGGGATTTAGCTCAGTGGTTCTGCCGCCTGCCTTGCAAGGGAAAGGTCCCGAGTTCGGTCCCTGGGACCAAATAAAAAAAGAGGAAAGGTTTATTGTAAATCACTGTTTGAGGTGGATTCAGTTCATATCTGGCTGGCTTCAAGGCAGGGTGGCATGGCAGAGGAGCATCACAGAGGAGAAACAGTTCATGGTGGGCAGGCAGGAGACAGCAAAGCAGCAACAGCAAGCAACAGCAGCAGCCCTCTTTCTGTCCCTTATATTCTATCCACCCTTAGGGCAGGTAGCACTCAGACCCAGAGTAGGGCACCCTTTATCCTAGGATCACACCATTAATCCCATCACATCCTTGATCCCAGCATCACACACCCTAGATCTAGCCACCCTTGAAAATCCCCACCTATGACCACATGAGGCATTGAGGGGACATCTAGATACAAGCCAAAACATTCCATGTTTACTTTCATACCATTGTGCAACAAACTGAAAATCAATCACAGAAGAAAGCCCAGAAAATTTAGAAAGACCTGGAAACTTAATAAGATACTCCTGAACAACCAATGGGCTACAGAAAAAAATCAAGGAAGAAATTGAACAATTTCTGAAATCAAATTAGTCCAGAACAACACACCAGAACCTATGGGACACAAGGAAAACAGTGCTAAGAAGAAAATATTACAATCAATGCTCACATTAAAAAAACAGAGCAAGTCCAAATACAGAACTTAGTGAGAAATCTTTTTCTCTTTTTTTTTTGGGGGGGGGCGGGGGGTACTAGGAATCAAACTCAGCATCTCACACTTGCCAGGCAGGTGCTGTGCTGCTGAGCTACATCCCCGGCCCGAGAAATCTCAAGATATTCAACAAATATCCAATCTCAAACCAAATTTAAGGAGTGAAATCATGAAGATCGAGCAGAAATAAATGAAATTGAGACCAAAAAGCAAAGAATCAACAAATTGAAGAGCTAGTTTTATCAAAGAATAAACAAAATAGATAAACCCTTAGCCATAACTTACCAAAAGAAAAAGACTCACACCAGTGCAATTAGAAATGAAAATGGCAAAATCACCAAAGACACTGTCAAAATCCAGAAGATAGTAATTACTACGAAAAATTTATTCCAACAAATTGGAAATTCTTGAAGAAATGGACAGATTCCTAGACTCATATGAATTATTAAAACTAAACCAAGAAGACATAGAAATTTTCTCTCTCTCTCTTTTTTTTTTGGTACTGGGGATTGAATTCCAGTCCTTGCGCTTGCACAGCAGGCAGCAAAACCACTGAGCTAAATCCCCGGCCCTAGACATAGAAATTTTAAACAATCCAATAACAAACAATGAAATTGAGGGAGTAATAAAAGACCTACCAACTAAAAGAAGCCAAGGACCTGATGGATTCCTTGCTGAATTCTACAAAACCATTAAGGATATTACATCACTAATACTCCTCAAATTCTTCAATGAAATAGAAAGGGAAGTAGTGCTTCAAAACTCATTTATGGAAGCCAGCATCACTCAGACCCCAAAACCAGACAAAGACCCATCTAAGAAAGAAAGCTGCATGCTAATCTCCATAATGAACATAGATGCAAAAATCCTCAATAAGATATTGGGTCATAGAATGCCACACATCATCAAAAAGATCATACATTGTGACTAACTAGATTTCATCCTAGAGTTGCAAGGTTGGTTCAACATATGCTAATCAACAAATGTACAACACATAAACAGAACCAAGGACAAAATCCACATGATCATCTCAATAGATGCATGAAAAGCTTTTGACAAAATCCAAAACCAATTCATGATTAAAAAAAAAACAACAGAAGAAACTAGGTACAGAAGAACCTTACCTGAATTTGATAAAAGCCATTTATGAGAAACCAACAAGGAACATCATATTAAAAGGAGAAAAAACTGAAAGCTCTCACTCTAAAATCAGTAACAAGGATGCTCACTATTACCACTTCTGTTCAACATAGTACTTGAAATATTAGCCAGAGCAATCAGACAAGAAAAGGAAATAAAAGGGATATACAGAGAGAAAGAAGTCAAACTGTCATTATTTGCAGATGACATGATCCTCTCCATAGAAAATTCAAAAAATTCCACTAAAAGACTCCTAGAATTAATAGTCAAATTCAACAGTATAGCAGGATACAAAATCAGTAGCTTTCATGTATACTAATAATGAACTCACTGAGTAAGAAATTAGGAGAACAATGAAGAAAAATTAAATACCTATGAATTAACCTAACCAAGGAAATGAAAGACCTCTACAAGGAAAACTACAGCATCTGAAAAAGGAGATTGAAGAGGACTTCAGAAAATGGAAAGATGTCCCCTGCTACTGGATAGGCAGAATCAATATTGTCAGAATAGCCAGACTCCCAAAACTGAATCTATATATATATGTGTTCAATACAGTCTCAATCCAGTCCCAACAGCATTCCTCATGGAACTAGAGAAAACAATCCTAAAATTCATATGGAACCAGAAGAGACCCAGAATAGCAAAAGCAATCCTGGACAACAAGAGCAAAGCAGGGGGCATCACAACATCTAACCTCAAATTATACTACAAAGCAACAGTCATAAAAATGACATGGTTTGGGCACAAAAACAGACATATGGATCAATGGAACAAAATGAAGGATGCAGAAAAAGCCCCAGATATATTCTACTTGATCTTAGACAAAGGAGCCTAAAACATATGTTAGAGGAAATATGACCTCTTTAGTGAATGATGCTGGGAAAACAGGCTATTTGCAGAAGATTGAAGCTGGACCCATATCTCTCACCATGTACTAAACTAAAGTCAAAATTGATCAAAGACCTAAACATTAAAACAGAAGTAAAGACCCTTATTTTATTTAATTTTAGGATTTTTTGTCCAACCTTCAAGGTTTAGTTTTATTTTTGAATGTTTATTTTTGAATGTTTAAAACATTTTATTTACAAAATAAAAACTACACTTGTTATTTTCAGGGAAATGATGTTTCCTTCCTTTCACTGAAGCCCTGTATGACCAATTATCAGTCTCATTTTCTTCTTTCTTGTGTTTCTTTTTAGTAAAAGATTTCTGATAAGCAATCAAGTGAAAAAAGGAAACATTAAAAAAAAAAAACTAACAACTATGATCTTGAGCAAATCTCTTTGGACCTTCCACACACAAAAGGGGCATCATTTTTGCCTCATTATGAGTTTTAGGGATCGAGACATGAAGACGAAGAGTCCAAGGGGTTATTAAGGTCACTGGTCATCAGTTACCTACTCAGTACACGTGGGTCATGTATTGAAAGGGAATAAATAGATAACTAACCAGTAGCTTTCAAGTTTCCTAAGGACAGAACAACTGAGCTGTCACCAAGGACTGGGTTAGTAGTACATTGGCCTCTCCATAGTGTAATCTGGATTCTTAAGCAAACTTCTGAGAGGGAGATGTTTTCAAAGACTCAGTGAATGAATGAATGTTTAGAATGCCTTTTCCACAGGTGATCACAAAGGAAGGGAATGAAGGGAGAGTTTCCCCACTAATGAGGAGGCTGCTGGTTTTCCAGAGCTGCCTGGGAGTCACTGAGCACCCCATTTGGTGCAAGCGGGGAGTGCTGTTAGGCGTTCACACGCAGCAGGTAACGCACACACGCGCACACCTATTTCCCCAAAGATGAATGAAAGCTTTTGTCCTTCAAGAGGATTTGCATAGTAAAGAAATATTGCTTAATAGCTCAGCACATGCATTAACCTAAGAAGGGTTTAAAAGTCATTTACTGTGAAGAATGCTTTATTGTCAGACTATTTTCAATTGGAAATTTATTACCATTTTATGCCAAAGGTTATCATTTCCCTTCATTTTATATCTAATTTAACATTTTTATGAGACAGATTTAACAACAGATTATAAGATGTTATTTCTTAATTACATTTTTACATCTCTGCTGAGAGATTTTTTACTTCTCTGCTGTTCCTTACCAATTTTTCACTGAAGTATATAACAGAATTTCAGCAATAACAGTAAATAGAGGCTTAAAAATTATTGCTTGTCTGATACAAATTTGGGGGACTTTCTAAAATATCAACTTGTGTTTAAAAAGTGTTAATGGACAATGAGTTTACTATGTACAGCAGGATAGATGCTGAAAAAACCCAAAGACAAATTTAATTTCCATATATGGAAATAAAGTACTTAGGACACAGGAAAGAAATGGTTCTGTTTTTTGCTGATCAGACCACAATTGAGATAAAGGGTTCAATTTAGGAAAACATAACCTCAGAGAAATATGGAAGAGGGCTCCAGAGAGGACAGAGAGAATCTCCCAACAGTCACGGAAAAAGCATGGAAGGAATTTGGGACTGACCTGTGAAAGAAAACACAAGAGGGAGACAGGATAATGCTCTGAAAGTAGATAAAGTGTCACTAAGTAAAAGAAAATGCAAACTTACGTGGTATTTGTTCAAAGATCTAGGATTTTTGTGTAGAATTCAGAAGGAATTATTTTACAATTGTGTTTTGGTAAACAGAGCTGTATAAAAAGGGGATATAGGGTCGGGGATTTAGCCCAGTGGTTCCAGAGCCTGCCTCGCAAGCGCAAGCTCCCTAGTTCGATCTTCGGTACCAAAAGAAAAAAGGAATATATATATATTTCCCCACTGATGCACGTATTTACAAAATGACTTCCAGGAAATCTCTCTTACAGCTGATGTTAAACATCTCATAATTTATAAATTATAAACTCATAATTTATAAATAAGAATAAAGGAGTCAACATTTTAAAATCATTTGTTCAATGTCATACAAATAAAAGCAAGTCAAAAAACCAGGCATATAATAATATTTTAACAACCACCACACTGAATACCACTGTGTCAATTTAAATATATTATTTTGGAAGAATTTTAATAAATGCCTTTAAAATGCAAGCATCTCAAATTATCTGTCTGTCTTCTAGCCATGAGATTCAAAAAGATTAAATAAGTTCCTGAAGCATACTCAGCTACAAAATGTCATTGTTTGCTTTTAAATCCAGATCTCCTATTTATTAGGAATTTATGTACCTGATATATCATTCTAGTTGTTATTGTAAAATTAAATGTGTTACTTCTCAAATGAAGAAGTAGAAATGGCAAATAAATATATGAAAAAATGTTCAGCATCGCCGGTCATTTGAGAAATGCAGATGAAAACAACACTGAGATTCCATTTCACTCCAGAAAGAATGGCTGTTATCAAGAAATCAATCAATAACAAATGCTAGCAGGGGTGTGGGGAAAAAAGAACCCTTCTCCACTGTTGTTGGGAGTGCAGACTGGTGGAACCACTGTGGAAATCAGTGTGGAGATTCCTCAAAAAACTAAAACTAGAGAGGTTCCATTCAACCCAGCTATTCCCCTTCTTGATATCTTCCAGAAAGAATTAAAAGCATCATACCACAGTGATATATGTGCACCCATGTTTATAGCAGCACAGTTTGTAAGTTAATTCTTGGAAACAGCCCAAATGCCCATCAACTGACAATTGGATAAAAAAGATGTGATTCTTTTTTGTATACAGTGGAGTACTAATCTGCCATAAAGAAGGATGAGCTTCTGGCATTTATAGCTAAATGGATGGACCTTGAGACCATACTCTTCGGTGAAACAAATCAAACAGTCATGTTTAAATACCACACTGTTTCTCTGGTGTGAGAAACCGAAAGTGGAAATGAAGACTAAAGTGTATAATAGGTATTGGGAAATGGGAAGGGGAACGAGGGAGGAGGGAAGGAGAAAGGAAGGAAGGGACAAGAAAAAAGAGAAAATAAAAGGAAAAAATGGAAACAAAGCTTTTGTACATAGGGAGGGGAGAGGGCTGGAGGAGAGGGGGGAATAGGAAGAAAGAGGCAGGATGTACCATGTACAGGTGCAAATTCCCTATGAGGAGTGTTAGCATTATGTACGCCTAAAATGTGCCAATAAATGTTTTGCTATAAAAAAGAAAATAAGGGCCAGGGATTTAGCTCAGTGTTTCTGGCGCCTGCCTTGCAAGCGTAAGGTCCAGAGTTCCATCCCTGGTACCAAAACAAACAAACAAACAAACAAACAAAAAGACACAATAAAAAAGAAAATAAATTAAATATGTTAATATCTTCCTAATTCTAAAGTAACACTTGGTTTTTACAGATATTTTGGAAGATATAGAGAAGTATAGAGAACAATGATCATCCATAATTTCCAAATGCAAAGATTGATTGATTCACTCGCTGTGCTACCCAAACTACCACGAACACTCTTGCAGTTGAACAAACAGGTATGTTATTCTCTTTACAGAGAGAGGAACCACAGCATGGGAATCATGGGGTCTTGTTAAGGCAGTGTTGTAAGATTTGTGCTTAGGATCAGTTGAGTGTTTTAGGAAAGGGATTTCATTCTAGATTATCCCCTGTCAGAAGTATGACAGTTCTGTATTTGATATCTCTAGAAATCTTATTGAGAGGAAGGACAGGGCCGGGGATGTAGCTCAGTGGTGCCACATCTGCCTGGCAAGCACAAGGTCCTGAGTTTGATTCCTGATACCCCCCCACAAAAAAAAGAAAGAAAAAGAGGAAGGAAACATTTAAAGGAAGACAGAGTTATAATATATAAAGAAAAAATCATCAGTTATAGTGTCCTAGAGAGGGGGTATTTGGTATTTTGGAATATCACACTGCCCTTCTGTCTGTTCTTAGACAAGATTATGAACACTAACCTTCTGACATGGCTTCTGTCTAATAGAAACATGACGTGGGTATCAGGCCAGCTCTGTTCTTCTTTCTCTCTCAATTCAAATTTCATCCCATAAATATTCAATAAGTAAACATTTAATAACTAGTTTTGAGCAACTACTTACAAAAAAAAGATATAGTGAAGAAAGCACAGTCCATGTCTTGCTGAGGATTATATTCTAATGTGGAGATTAGTAGGTGTATTGGAATAAAAGACAAAATGTCCACTTTTTCTCAACATAGGAAATTCTGTGACCTCAAAGGATATAGGGATTTTTCCCTAGCAGCAAGCAATTAGTTCCCAGCGGGTGAGGTCCTCTCATCTAATACAGTTCTGACGCTACCTGGAAATAGCATCAGATCACACATGTTGAGGGATCAGAAGACAAGATGGTGCCCCCCTCTTGGATCCCAGTGATAAGGCCCACATTGTTTTACCTATGCTGCTGATCCACCAGATATAAACTGGAGGTTATTGGGTTTAATTGCCTTGTCATAATGACAGAGTAACCTTGCCTGAGATTGGCATTCCCTAACAGATACACAACATGGCCCAACTCTGGATGTCAGCAGTGAAGAAGAGGGTCTTACAACCTACTGTTGAACAAAGTTACCTCTGAGAAATTATGGCTATCTCCAAGACAGAAAGATAGGGAAAAATTCGTTTCTATGACCTTGGAGAAGAGAAATTCTAGTTTCTATGGTCTGCCTTGAGGAGGGACTTGTGAGCCAGGAACTGTGGAAGAAAACATATATATTTGCAAATATGTATGTATGTGAAGACATTTATCTATATACATATAGTCACATAAAATATCACAACAAGCAAAAAATAAATATATATGACAAGATCAGTTATTGATAATGCCAAATGCTGTGATGAAAAATAAGCGAGGACAGAAACTGAATGTGAAAGATTCTCTTCAATAAGGCAGGAAATGCAGTTTTGAGGTGACTGGAACAGAAATCTGAATGAAAGGAAGGAACAAATTATGAAAATGTCTGAGAAAAAAGAATTTTGCAGAAGAAATAAGAAAAGTTTCAGGGATGAAGGGAGGAGCAGAGTCTGCTAGGCATGTTTGAAGAACAGCAAGAGGGCCAGTGGGATAGCAATGGAGTGATAAGGAGTCTGGTTTAGGAGATAATGTCCAAGGGAGGATGAGGAAAGAGAGGTAGGATCATGTAAGACTTTGAACACAATGATAAAATGTTTGGATTTTATTCTAAATGTGTAGAAGTCACTGGAGAATTTTGAACAAGAAAAGAGCATTATGTATGTAGTTTTACTAAGATATAATTGATATACAAAAACTGCACATATATTAAAGAATCTCTCTGGCTGAGAGTGAGGGAACGTTCCTGCAAGTGTGGCAGGTACAATGTAAGCTGGGTGACTAAGACACAACTTCGTGGGCTAGGCCTACAGCTCTGCAGTGGGGCACTGGCCTAGCAGGACAAGGCCCTACGTTTGATATCCAGCACCACAAAAACAAAACAAATAACAACACCAAAACAACTGTATTAGCCTAGATGAGAGATGATGCCTTAGTATTCAATATGGTGGCCACTGCCAACGTGGGTACTGAGCACTTGTCATGGGCCTGGATGAGATCACCATAGAAGTAAGGATGATGCAGAAAGAAGTGAAAAAGGACTGAAACCAGGAGTACTAGGGGAAAAGGAGTTCCTCTCTTTCAGCAGAAAGGAAGGCAGAAAACGCGGCCTGGATGCAGGTGAGGGGGAGCTTGGGGTGGTGAGTGCACTTGTTTTTCTGTTTTTTTGCTTTTTTATTTTTTAAAGGAGGAAAAGTTTATTTAGTTCACAGTTTGTGGAGGTTTCAGTGCATAACTGGCAGGCTCCAAGTCAGGGTGACACAGCAGACAGGCATTGCAGAGGAGAAACAGTTCATGGCAGGCAGAAGGTAGAAAAGCAAGTAACAGATGACCACAGCACTTTCTATCCCTATATCTTACTCAGACCACTTAGGGCAGGTAGCACTCACACCTTTAATCATAGTGCCCATGATCCTGGTATTGCAACATGAATCAATTCCAGTGTCACACGCTCCAATCCAGCCATCTCTGAGAAAGCCCCACCTATGACCACATGAGGCTTTGGGGGGACAGCTAGACAGGAGCCATAACATTCTGACCCTGGCCCCCAGAGACTGATGCACATTACTTTATGCAAAAAGCATTTAGTCCATATCTGAGAGTTGGCAAAGCCCTAACAGATTCAGCACTGCTGAAAAGTCCAAGTCCCAAGTCTCCTCTGAGATTTAAGGCAAACTCTTAGCTGTGAGCCCCTGTACAAATGAAAAGAAAGTTAAATCCTTCCAACATTCAATGGCACAGGGTAGACATTTTCATCCCAAAAGTTAAAAACAAGGGGATAGCAAGGAATGGGACCAAAGCAAGACCAAAATCCAGCAGGGCAAACATTGAATCCCACAGTTCCATTTCCAGCAAACCAGGCAATCTCTGGCAAGTTGTGAACTCAGAGGAGCTTGGGAAGCTCCACCCATACAGCACTGCAGTTGATTGTAGCTCCCATGGCATCTCTCTGGGACCAGCTCTGCTCCCTCCTTGCCGTTTTCCTCTGGTGATCCATGCTCTTGGCTTCTCCAAACTTCTGGGGTCTCCAATACATCCTCGGCTTTACACTCACAGCTTCACACACTGCCCTTTCAGGGACACACTGTCTGGCCTCCCAGGCTTTCTTCCGAAATCTGGGTGGAAGCCTTCCTGACCCCACAACTCTTGCATTCTGCATGAACCCAAAACCAGCACCACGTGGATGATGCCAAGGTCTGCCACCAGCTGGAGCAGTAGCCAGGCTTCCTTCTCTTGGTTGTAGAGGTCCAGTGCCTATGAACCAAATCCTGAGGAACAACTTCCCTAGGCCACTGCCATTCTGGAACATGGTGTTCTGGGGCTCTCTTCTCAAAGCAAAGTCTTTCACCTTTGCAACTCTGAGGCTGCAGAGGCTGGAGTTCTGTTGGTTCTTGTGATGTCCTCAGGCCATCTTTTCTGTTGTTTTCTTCTGAAATACTTGGCTTTTTCTTGCCAGTCTTTTCAGCAATCAATTTCTCCTATGTTCCATTTGTGCAGGCTGTAACACTGCTGGAGCTTCCTTTCTGGCCAAACTCAAAACATTTTAAATCATTCTGCTGGTCTCTTTGCTCTTGATTCTCAACATAGATATGGATAAAAGCCCCCAACAGTAGCCATACCACCGCCTCAACATTAGACTGCCTTGAAATTTCTTCTGCAAGATTAATTAGTCTGCCACCCTTAATCTCAGTCTCAGCAAAGTATCTGCTGAAAGTAAAGGAGAGGGAAGTGTGAGGAAAGAAGAGAGCATGTAAAATAGTCACCGTGAAAAGTGGGGGGCTGGTACCATGAGGGGAGATTTTAGTGTCTGCTTCATTGTCACTCTACCAAACATGTGTTTTCACAGAATGCAATGATTTCACTGTCCATGTATATGTTCCAGCATCCTGACCTTGCATTGTCCTCCTCTCTACAAGTAATCTTTTCCTCTGCTTACTCCCAATGAGGATCTGACCTTATAATCTACGTAAGACTGCCATCCTCCCATAACTTCAATCTCAAGCACCTTACTTTCTGATCACCTTCCAACTTTCTAGTTTATCACTTCCAGGGTCCCAAGTCCAGCATTCCTTAATGCCACCCACAGCCTTTGTATCCCTCTCACTTCACTCCTGCTTCAATCCCCACTTTATCTAGCTCAAATATCTTGATCAATCATCATCACCATCCTTTTGAACACAGCCTCCACTCCCTTCCCCTTATCTCTTTTTTGTGTTCACCTGGCCAAGTCCCAGTACTCCTGAGATAGAACACTCCACACACCCTCAAGCAGGGCTAGAGAAAGCCACCCAACCTTATGAGTTTCATTTTAAATTTAAGTTCAAGGATGACTATCATTCTGCTCAGTACTCATATTTCTTTCATCCAATCACTCTGTCACTTTTCCTAGGGACTATACCTTCCTGTCTCTCCTAAAATCTTCCAATTACCCCTCATTTTCCTTCTTAGCTAATTACTTTGCCATAGGTATAGAAGCAATTAGAAGAGAGCTTCCAGGAATCTGACCTGGTCTGCTGACCCTCAGCGCCTTGGCATGTGTCCTGGTGCCTGTGGCCCTCACCGTCCTCCTTGCTCAGGATCCTGTCTATCTTCACTGCTCCTGGACAGCACTCTGCGATTCTCCCATCTCTTTCCTTTTTCCTCAAATTTTCTTCCTCTTCTTGATTTTTCTGTCATTATACACTATATGCTATAATTTCTCTCATCCTAAAACAGTGCTATTTTAAAAACTCTACTTCCTCCACCAGCTACTACCCAGTTTCTTTTTCCCTTTAAAGAAAGAAAATTATTAGAATTAAGTGTGCACTGGTTCCAAGTCCTTTCCTTGCATTTTCTCCTGAATCCTCCCTCTCTAATCAGCATTTCCTTACCACTATCCCACGGAAGCTTCAAAATGTAAAATGGAATTGCCTATTTTCAGTCTTCATTTTACTCTGTCTGTCAGAGTCCATCTTTGAACCTATTTTTTTACTTGACTTCCAAGACACCAGAGCCTTCTGATTTTCTTTCTCTCTCACCAGCTATTCCTTTTGAACCTCAGAGAGATCAGACTTTCGCCTTCTCTTTTCTATCTCTGCTTACTATCTTGGTGAGCAAATTCAGCTTCATGGCCTTAAGTGTCACTGTATGTTTATAACTCCAAGATTTTGTCTTTGGCCCAGAACTGTCTCCGGAACGCCCTTCTTATATGTAACTTCCTACTCAGCGTGCCCACTCAAGCATCTAACTGGCACTTCAAATCTTCCACGTCCCAGTATTTCTGCCCTTCCAAACTCGTACTGTTCAGTCTTCCTCAGTCAGGGCTGAAAGCAACTTTACCCTTCCGATCTTTAATGCTTGCACCCGTCTTGACTCCTCTCTTTGTCTCACATCTCACATCCGATTTCTTAGAGCATTTACCCATCTCTTACTCTCTTAGGCCACGCCAGGTCTTCCCCAATGGCCCTAAAGATGAGAGCTTTCCTGTCTCATGCACTAGTGGTCTATGGCATACCATTTGAGAAGTCCTGGACATGTTTAAGAGAATAGAGAGAGGCTTTCTAAGCATAAGAATATAAAAGCATGATGAGTAAAATGGCATAGAGTACTGCTAGTCATTTAACTATAGCAAGGAAAGTAAGAGAGAAGGATGAAGAAACACAGAGGCCAGATTATGAATGGTCCTCTACTATTTACTAGGTAGCATGAACTGTATTGTGTAAGCAATGAGGCAATGAGAAGTCATGAAAAAGTCTTAAGTGGGAGGAAACATATACAGAATTGTGCGTATGTTAAAGTAAAAGATAAGCTACACAGGGAAAAATCTGGAATAGGGAAACAGTCAAAAGAAAAGTATTTGAGGTGGGGATGTATCCCAGTGAGACATAGTGCTTGCCTAGCATGTGTGAGGCCCTGGGTTCAATCCTTACCATCTTCAAAAAATAAAGCATTGGAAAATAAGTTGGACGTGGTGACATACACCTGTAATCCCAGTAGTATGGGAAGCTGAGTATGGGAAGGATCATAAGTTTGAGCCAAACCTGGCAACTTAGGGAGACCTTGTCTTAAAATAAAAAGAAAGGCATTTATGGTACATGGCACAGATCTGAACTAAGGTAGAAACTGTAGAGAGAGAGAAAATCAGGACAATGCTGAGAAATCTTAAAAATACAGAATCTGTCAGATTTGGTATATCATTGACTATCATTGAATATGAGGAAATTACATCAAGGATGATTCCATTTTCTGAATTGCACGTGTTTAGATAGTGGTGCTACCACTGAGATAGGAGATAAGAATAACAAACATAGAGAAGAGATTGATGCTTTTTTATTGGACAGGCTGAGGTCCATTTGTCCAGGGACATCAGAAGGAAGATGTCCAAGAAGTTTTAAAGTTTATTGATTCAGAGCATTAGAGGAAGGTTTGGGCCAAAGATGAGTTTGGGAATTATTTGAACAGACATCATTTTGTTTTATCCTGGGCATTGGGGTTGTATGCTGAGGAAGAAGAAAAACAATTTAAAGGTAATATTAGGTATTGCAGAGGAAAAAGTCCACGAACAGAAGAATAGTTGGAGGTAAAACAAAAACAAAGAAAGGGTGGTTATGTCAGAATTTAAGGGAGTTATCATCAAAGAAGTTAAAAATTGTTTAAGCAGTTTAGGTTGCCATATCAAAATACCATAGACTGGGCAGCTTAAAAATAAAACACTTATTTATCATAGTTTCAGAGACTTGGAAATTGAAGATCCACATGCCAGCCAGTTGGGTTCCTGGAAAATCTCACTTTCAGATTTGAGTAAAACTGTTTCTTACTTAGTCCTCCCATGGAGGTGTGTGGAGCCCACTGGTGTCTCTTCCTCTTTTTATAAGAGCATGAATCCTACAAACTCAGGTACTTCCCAAATGCTTCATATCCAAATGCCCTTATATTAGAGGATAGGGCTTCAACATACAGATTTGGGGAGTGATCACATTCAGTCCATAAGAAAGATTTAAAGGCGTTCTTTAAATTTGGAAGTCCAGGGGGCTGGGGATTTAGCTCAGTGGTTCCCCCGCCTGCCTTACAAGTGGAAGGACCCAAGTTCGATCCCTGGTACCCAGCCCCCGCCCAAAAAAGACGAAAAAATTTGGAAGTCCAGAAGCATTTCTTGCCCTTGATTCAAACACATTTTTGTGAAGTGAATATATAAATCTGACGGGTAGATAAAAGAAAAAGTCCAAAATCCAAAACATTGATCTCAGTTTAATACCTGGCTTAAAAGGAAAGAGAAAGACAGGAAAGTAATTGAGAAAGAGATGGAGACTTCTGACAGCCAGGAAGTGGCTCAGTGGTACAGTGCTTGCCTAGCATGTGTGTGTGAGGCTTTGGGCTGGTCCCAACATCGCAAAGGAAAGAGGGGGCATTTAGAGATTTGAGTAGCCTCAAAGGTATCTAGAGGTATCAGTAAGGAATAGGTAATTGCAGCATTTAAAAATACTGGAGCAAAAGGAGATGAACAATGGAGCAAGATCCTTCAGGTGATGGGAAAAGATTTCATCAGGTGAAAGAAGAGTGGAACAGAAAGCAAGACAGCTTTTCCTGGCAGTTGCATGGGGCTCACTCCAGAACAGCCCCCATCGTGGTTTGATCCTCTGCTGCGGCCACTTTGGAATTCTTAATAATGTTATCTTTGAACTTGCATTTTGTGAATGAGGTCCAGGGGCCAGCTGAGCATGTGTATGAGCACAAATACGAGACGCGCTCTCCGCGGCACACTCCAGGTTAGGCCCACCGACATCCACAGCAGGCATCTGTCTGACTTGCAAGCAGTAGGAGTCACAGAACCCTGAGAGGTGGGAGGGACAGGACCTGAGGTCAGCAGTGACGTGAGCACCGCCTTGGCTCCGAGAGGCTCGGAGAGGCCTGCACCGGGACAGGCCAAGAGCGAGTCTGTCCCAGAGCCCGAGTCTGTGACACCCATGCGGACGTTAACTTTTCAGCCCATACCCTGGGAGAGAAGCTGTGGGTGCTCCGGGCGCAAACTTTGTAAACAAATTATAAAGTGTCGCAGAGGAGCATCACAGTAAAGCACATCGCTGAGTTAGTAGAAGATTTCGGAACTGAGAATCTCTGCTTTTGAAAACCACTGCAACGCTGCCAACCAAGTTGCCTTTATCATTGTACAAACTGACATTTAAAAATGAACTCAGGCAACATGAAACTTAGCCGTACGGAGAGTTAAATGTTCTCAGAAAAATCGTTCCACAAGAATCATCAGCTGTAGAAGTACTAAAATTTTTATTTCAAAAAGTTTTTTCAGAAATTTCTCTCTATGGTGTCACAGCCAAAAATACACTTAATAATAGTTGATGTCCCCACTGAGAGTTGCATCAGTAGAAAGCATCCTAGAATTAAAAACTCAAAAATTACTCACAATTTTGGACTGAAAAAGAGCAACTGATATTGTTTTCAATTATTTTAATTGAAAATGAAGTTGCAAGCAGTAAAATTTATTTAACATTTTAATAAACAAATTTGCAAAAAAGTGAACCAGAAAAATCTTATTAAGCTATCACAGTAATATTATTTTATTAGAAATTACGATACCAAAATATGGTTCCAATTTGTGTTTGTTTTACTCCTTTATTAGTACTACCTGTACTATATTTTATAAACAGTGAACTATTTAAAAAAGAATATTTTATGCTTTAACAATTAGTGCATGTTTGCAGTACATAATGATTGCATTCCTTGTGGGGAGTTGGCACATGTGCATAACACATCTTTTTCTTCTTTTTTTTGGTACCAGGAATCGAACTCAGGGCCTCGCGCTTGCCAGGCAGATGCTGTGTCACTGAGCCACACCCACGGCCCCCCATCTTCATTTATTTTACATCCTCTTCCCCTCCTCTCCCTGCATCTCTTGTTCCCCTTCTCATTTGCAAACTGCACCTTTATCTGGCATTTTTACAAAGGGCCCCTGTATTGTGCTTTTTGCATTGAGCCCTGAAAATTCAGCTACAGCTGAATCTGGGTGTGAGGATAGGATGTTGAAGGAATCAAGCCTGACATATTTAGTTGGTTTTTTTTCTTTTTGGGGAGATGTAAGAAAAAAATGGGAGGGCAAGGGAGTTCTGAGTGTTAACTTAAGGGAGCATTTTAAAAACTTGAAATTGTATGTGGGGAATCGGAAAAGAAATGTAGCACTTTGAGCGTTTCCATATTTCCATAAGTTTTTTTATTACTACATTTGTAATATGCATTTTATGAGCAATCATAAAGAAAATTAAATTTCTAGTCTATTCAGAACAAAACTATTCTATTTCTACCAAAACATATGCCAGGCTTACTATTGTGTTGTGAAAAGTGTTATACAATCAGCCTGACTTGATATGAAAAGAAGTGGTGCGCTAACATCCCAATTCTTAAAGAAAATAGAAAATAACTATAAAATGGCTTGTAAACTATAAAGCACTATAGGTACTATAATCATTAAATGAAGTGGTAAATGATCTATAAAAATATGAATTAAAAAAATTTACTTTTGTTTTTAAAAGCTGTTTCTTTTAGATTACATAATTGTCCACATGCTGCTCTTTGTTGACTTGAAAATTTTTGTTATATAGAGAACAAAAATATTCACAGATCCTTCTTTCAATGTCGACTACTGTTACCATTTTTGAAATATTTTCTTCCAGATTTTTCCTCTGAAAATTAATTAGAATGTAATGGTGATCATATAGTTACATATTATATAAATTCTTCATAAATACCACTTTAATATTGATATAACAGTTCATTATGTGGTTGTGTCACACATGACTTGTCCATTCACTTATTGTTGGACATTTAAGCTGTTGGCAATTTCCCTGAAGTTTTATATAACTACATGAAGTTTTATAACTAAACTCCTTTCCACTTGAAATATGCCTGACATTATACCATATTTAATCATATTCAATTTCTCTGCCTCCCCCACCCCACTCTTTGAGACAGGATATTGCTACCTAGCCTAGGCTGGCTTCCTAGTAGTGATCCTCCCACCTCAGCCTCCTACCTGTAGCTGCAATTACAGGAGTGTACCACCCTGCCCAAAGGTACCCCCCTTTTTGACAGACACACAAGAATATTTGACCTATTTGCTTGTTAGCTACCATTGTCCATAAAAATTATTCTTGGCAGTTGAAACCTAACCTCACAGGAAATCACCTTTAGGAACTTAATTTCTATTGTGTGGCCTCACACTTGAAAATGCTTGAGAATTTCCTACATGGTAGACCAGGCTAGGGTTCAGATATTGAATGATTCACTGAACTAATCATTAAAGCAGGAACTCAGGCTAGAACCAGGCTGAAGATCCCTGACAGATAAAACAAGCTATTTTCTGTCATTTTGCAATGATTTCAATGTAAATAGGTCACTTGGGAGCGCATTTAGATTTTCCCAAATAACCACTATAAGTAGGAATGCTTTACTTGCCCTCTATTCAGTTATATTTAACCATCGATGGCTGTTCCAAGATATTTATTTTAAGATCAGGAGACTTGAAAGAGTTAATGCACTTTGCAAAAATGCCTGACTTGTATTTAGGATTACTTTACATCCACAGCAGGATCTGGTTTATTAGCACTTCAGATATGTCAAAGAAAATTCTATGTTAGAGGCATCTGAAAAAGCTTGCTGTCTTGCTGGGAGCCCACATGAAAACAGTGTGGTGGAGTAAATTTATTTTTATCTTTTTCTTCTCGTGGATTTTCCATAAAACAGCTGGCCTTTTCTAAAATGAAGCTGACTAACCATTTATAAGGTTTGAGAAAGGATTAATTAGTATTGTAGGGTGATTGGGGAATGGGCCTTTTTTATTTAAAAGAAATCACATATAGAGAAGCATTTGGTTGGTGACCTGCTTGTAGAATTACTTTTCACTAAATATAGTGTTGAAATATGGCTATTGCATAGGAACGAAGCCCATCATCTTTTTTATTACTGTTTGAGATTGAGCCCATTGTGATCATTGCCATTCAACCTCATGAATTTTATACCATTTACAAGTTGAGGGAAGAGATGAAAGTAACCCTCATCTCTTGTTTTCACAGATGTCTTCATTAATTTTCCCAGGTAGAGGCTAAGGCAAATGTCCTTTTGCAGCCTTTCGTTTAGGAGTGAACAGAGATGACAGGATGTATATAGCACAGAGGTCTTACAGTTGACAAAATAGTAACCATCACAGCCATTTCCTGTGGGAGACCACCATTTTGATTATGTCCAAAGCAGGCTGTAAGCAGTGCAGGCTGTAAAGGGTTAACCACAGTTGGCTTTTTTCAAGAAGTGAGTCTGACCTAAGCCTATTTGACTCATAGGAGCACTGCAGATGGTGTGAGGGTTAGCACAACGTCCCTGCCAGCAGCCACAGCAGAGGCCAGAGAAATGGTCCATGAAGCTGTGAGGCTCTGATATGAGATAGCATGGCAGTCAAGATCTCAGTGATTTGCACCCGAATTCCATTCCCAAAATTAAAACCTTCTTAATTGAAAAGACAAGGTTAATCATTAACCACAACCTATATTTGGTCTGTTCTGTTCCTAACACAAGAATGCTTTGTCTCTTCTTTTACAGGCCTCGCCTACATCAACACCTTATCCTTAGCAACTACTCCTACCCAACTCACCCCAACCTAACAAATAATTGCAACACCAATAAATATCAGCATTCTGGCTGGTTCAGGGTCTTTGCTTGCTCAACTCTAACCATCCCATCTCCCCATTTCACTTTGATTCTGTCTTTGAGTCTTCTCACCTTGCATCATAACATTAAGCAAGAGATCAGATCCTCTGCTAGGGTTTCCAGGAACTTCCCAACCTCTCTGGCCTCATCCTGGCCTCTGATGTGGAGGTTCCTTCGTTAGGTTAATGACACTGGACCAATACTTACCTCCCCAAATACAAAAAAACACTGCCTTAGTCCATTTGGGCTGCTGTAACAAAGAACAAATTAGAATGAGTAATTTGTTTTGGTTTGGATTTTGCTTTTTTGAGACAAGGTCTGTCTGTGTAGTCCAGGCTGGCTTGAAACTCATTATGTAGCCCAGGCTGGTCTTGAATTCACAATCTTCCTGCCTCAGCCTCCCACCTGCTGGGATTACAATAATGTACCACCATGCCAGGTTAGAATGGGTGACTATAAACAACAGAAATATATTGTTCTCTATACTGGTTTATATCTAGATGTCCCCTGAAAGCCACATGTGTTCATAGGCAGGGCTTTTGAAAAGCTAATAGTAAAAATATAATTAAGTTCAAAACTGGTGTAACTGTTAGTTCAACAGGAATTTGAAGACAAGGCTGACGGGCAGGAACAATCTAAAGAATCTTCCTGGGGAAGTTGGGATTAGAGTTAGCCAGATGTTGGTATTAGTGTAGGACTATGGAAGGGGGAAGAGGCATTGTTCTAGGCTGAGACAATATAATGAACAAAAATATGAAAATTGCAATGAGCCTTTAGAAAAAAAATGGGTAAAATTAACCAGACAGAAAAGGCTGGGAAATGGAAAGGAATCTCAGGCAATAGTCATAGGAATGAAGCATAAGGAGAGAAGCAGCCTGAGTAGAAAGAAAACTAAGTAGTACTTAATAATTTAGACTGGACCTGATGGGAAGTAAGGAATCAATATAGGTTTCTAAGCAGAGTAATTTAGATTGGGCCTGAATTAGTGTAGGTTCCTAAGTAGAGAGTTACCATAGTGGGTTATTACTTCCCATGTCTCCCAAGGAATCATCCCTCCTGGGGTCCCTGTTTGTGTGTAGTTGCTTCCCACATTGACTCTGAGCCTCGATATGTGACTTGCTTTGGCCCAGATGATGCTTTGGCCCAGAGGATGTCAACGTGGCCTTTAGAGCTTTGGGTTTGTCCTGCTGGAACACTGCCTTTGCTCTGTGAGTAAGACCAGGCCAATCTCCTTTAGGATGGGAGAACATGAGGAACAGAGAAACACAGAGAGGGAGACCTGGCTGCCCCAGTCATTCCAGCTATCCCAGCTGAGACAGCAGGTGATCACAGTCGCGTGCGTGACCTCAGATAAGAGAACAGAAGAACCATCCAGCTGGGACCAGACAGAACTGCTGACCGTGGGACTTTGAGTAATAAAAGTTGTTGTTTTAAGCAAATAAGTTTTGGAATGGTTTGTTACACAGTAATAAATACGTGCTACAAGTTCTAAAATGAAAGATTTTCTCCTTTGTCCCTGGCTGCTCCTTGTTGGTCACCTGTTCAGTTGATCAGGCATGACATATATCAGTGTACTTAATATGCACCAATGTTGTTCAAGCCTTAGTCCTTCCTGTTTTCTGTTTTTCCACGTGTAATTTCATCCACTTCCATAGTTTCCTTAATGTAATTATGTATTTCTTCTTACATACATTCAATATTAATTTATACCTTCATTCCAAATCTCTTCTCTAAGCTCCTGACTCAGATAATCAAGTTACCTGCCAGACAGCTGGATATCTCAAAGGCAGTTCAAAATCACAACTGCCCTAAAGCTGCACTGTTTTGGTGTCGCCTCCCTCAACAATTGGCCCCATCCCCCCAGCTGCAGGTGGCAGAAAGTTCAGAGTCATTCTTGATTCTTGCATCTCCCTTTCAGCTCCTATTGTTCATTGCCATATTTTCTTGGCTTTACCTTCTTAATGTCTCCCACATTCACTCACTTCTTACCATCTCCATAACCACCACCTTAACCCAGTCATCATCATCTCATTTAGACATCTGCTGAAAATAAACTGTATCCACTCTTCCTACATTCAATCTGTTCCTTACACTGCTTCTAGGAATGTTTTTTCTCAAAACATAAAAACTGACTATGTCAGTCCAGAGTTTAAAAATACTCCATTACTTTTCTATTACTCTTGATATTAAAACCAAAATCCCAATCACAGCCAACAGAGTGTTAGTTCAGTTCTCCAAGAAGCAGCTGGAGGAATGCCTGTTAAGAATAGGGCCAGGGAGGGACTGGGGATTTAGCTCAGTGGTTCCGCCACCTGCCTGGAAAGCACAATGTACCAAGTTCGATCTCTAGTACCAAAAAAAAAAATTTTCTTCTTTGGGCAGGGGATTTAGCTCAGTGGTTTCACCACCTTCTTCGCAAGCACAAGGACCCGAGTTCAATCCCTGGTACCAAAAGAAAAAAAAAAGAATAAATGGGAGCTGGAGAGCATGGAAGAAGACTGCCATGAAGTTCTAATACTTGTGAAATAGAAGGGGAAGGAAAGATGACTAGACAGGAAAGGGATTGGATTTTAGTAAGGTTCTTAGCAAGCGTGGCCAAGCCAACAGGGCTTTGAACATTTGAACTAATGTTGCTTTAAAGGAATTTCTTTTCCTATAAAGTTGCCTCCTGCCACCCTGTGTCCCCTTATATCCACGCTGTTTTGGCTAGGAGCAGTCCAGGGGAAGTGTGGCTTGGGTGTGAACACAGCACTGGAGCCATAAGAGCAATAGCTCAGATTATCATTCACCGGGGCTTGCCTGTGGCAGGACAGCTGAGTGGTGAGCTTTCATGACTCCATAAGGCCCCATGTGCTTTGATTCCTGCCCACTTCTCAGCCTTACCTTGTGCCATGCCTCATTTTTTTGGTACCTTATTGTTGCAGCGTGTGACCATGGCAGCATAGAGAATGAATGGCCCACTTGGTTTTTTAAAAATCGAGCCAGGGTCTCTCTAATTGCCCAGGGAAGGCTCAGGCATGAGATACTCCCTCCTAGGCCTCCCAGAGTGCTGGAATTACAGGAATGCACTACCACACCTTGCTAAAAATTTAAATTTTAATTAAATCTGATTTTCAATGTTTTCTCTTATGTTCAGTATATCTCATGCCCTAAGAAATCTTTGCCCATTTAAGGTGGCAAAGGATAAATAACATTTTCAAACAATTTAAAATAAATTTATGCCTATTTCCTTTCTCCCTTCTTCTTAAAATATGCTACTTTTAATTAAAAGTTACTAAGATGATATGCACCATTTTGTTAAGAAGGTAAAAAATGTGAATGGCAGAAAATTTCAAGTGTAAAATGTCTCATCCCGGCAAGTTTATCAAATCTCAAAGGCCTACCAGGAAGAGAATGAGTTCACTTAAAGAGTAGGATAAAAGGCCAAGTTCTTTGAGAACATGTAAAATACCTTAGACTAGGTAGCCCATCAATACCAGAAATGTATTGCTCACTGTTCTGGAGGCTGGGAGCTCCAAGGTGAGGCACCTGTAGAGGTGGTGTCTGGGTGAGGCTTACTCTGGCCTGAGATGGTGCCCTCTTGCTGTAGCCTCACTTGGTGGGAGGGGCTGCCAAGCTCCCATGGGTCTGATTTATAATCCAAAGATTCTGCCTTCATGATCCAGGCATAAAGAGCCCCACTTCTTTTTAGTATATGTGCTGCCGAAGTGAGCACAAGAGCCCCACTTCTTAATACTATTAAACCGGGCATGAAGCTTCATGTATGAATTTAGGGGTGAAACAAACATCTAGGCCACAGCACATGGTCCTCCCCATCCACCAACAGTTGTATGGCTCATTATTAATAATGTTGGTGCTCTACATAAATCAGCATTAGTTTGACTTTTTGTGTCTAGTGAGCAAAGAGAAATGGATTGGAAGACTTACAGGTAGGAGTCAAAGAATGTAAACGAAAGCTAAACAGCCTGTTTTTAGAAGGGAGGAGCCAAAGTAGCTGTGAGGATCAAGAGAGCACGATCAAATAGATGAATGGATTTCCACAGGCATGAATGATCTCCAGCTATTTCTGTCTTTGTGTTATTGTCTTGAAGCTTAACTTTCAAGAGGAAAGTATCTGAATCACCTAACTTGGTCGCATGTAGTATACGACCTTGGTTGACAGTCAGTCATTCCTTCAAAACTACTTTCAGTAGGGAAGGGAGATAGTTCTCCAAAGTAAAATTGAGGCACTGCTAGTACAAGAAGGGGAAGAGAGCCTGGACAGACAAAAACAGTAAGTGCCTATCATACTCTTTAAAAGGAAGAACATGCATCTTTCAACTTGTGTTTATGTCTCCTGTCTTAACCCAGGTGAATTGCCTCTTCGCTTATCTTTAAGTCTTACCTCAAACAACTGAGCTTGTTTAAGTTAAATTACTGCCAAGGTCAGGTCTGTGAAAGCAGAGTGCACCTGATTAGAGCCCATTCAGGCCAGTTTTGTTGTTGTTGTCATTGTCGTTGTTGTTTTAAGTCTTGAAATGGACCGTGCATTTCTGGTTACTTCGAATTCATCTTTCTAAACTAAAATAGAAACACGCTGTGAAATCTAGTATTAAGTTGGTGGAAAGGCAAAAACACTAAGTAAAATAGAACTTGATTAAGATGGGGAGTAAAGGGGCCGGGGATTTAGCTCAGTGGTGTCACTGCCTTCTGCACAAGCTCAAGGACCCGAGTTCGATGCCCGGTACCAAAAAAAAAAAAAAAAAGATGGGGAGTAAATCAGGAGTGATATAATTAGGGGTTGTGTACATTAATTATTTTTTTAAAGTTGGTTTACAAGTATATGTCTTAATTTTAATTTTAGAAGCTAAATATTTTCATATATAGTGTTTACATGCAAAATCATCTGCTCATTCATTCAGCCAGCATTTTGAAGGGCGTGCGGTGTTCATTAGTAGTGGGTTGCGGTGTTCATTAGTAGTGGGTGCTCTGGAGGTCTCTAACAAGGAGAGGAGGAGGACAGCTGACCTCTTGCTGAGGAATTAGACAATAAATGATCATAGGAGCGAGGGGTGGGGTGATGATTGTCTCATTCCCTAATGCTTATCCCTTTGTATCTAGCACAGTGCTTGAAACAGAGAAGGAGCTCAAAAATATTTTGATGAGTGGATGCCTGATTGAACAGGGGAGAGCCAACCCTCCTGTGGGCTGGGTTGATCAGAGATGGTCGGCTAGGAGTGCCAATGATGGTAAGTGGCAGTGTTGTGGCTTGTGTCTAGATGTCCCCCCAAAAACCTCATGCAGTCGTTTTCAAAGGTAGCTAAAGCTGGAATGTGTGATGCTAGATTAAGAGTGTGTTACTAAACCACTACATGTGAGTGATTGATTTGGCACTGCCCTAATCCTGAAGTCTGAATAAGATAAAAGGGGCAGAAAGACGCTATTAAAATCTCTTGTTGCTTTTGCTGCTTCTGCTGCAGTGAACTGTTGCCCCTCTGTCACTTGGCCATGGAGCCAGCCTACTATGCACTGAAACCTCTACAAATTGTAAGCAAATAACCCTTTTCCCCTTTAACTTTGGGTGTCAGGTGTTTTCTCTCAGCAATGAGAGAAAAGTAACTAAGTCAGGCAGGTTCAGAAAACTTTTTCTCGAGTTGTTTATTCTGCTGCAACAAAATGCTTAAAAGGATGAAGGTTGTATTTTCCAAGGTCAGGCTTACAAATTTCTGTGGCTCTTTGGGGCCTTTGGCTTCTGATACATGTCATGGATGGTTTTCCTGACTCCAACACAGAACTGTAGGGGTTGGGAATGGTCTTTAGCTTTTAGTGACAGGATTTTTTTAAAGAGTGTGGCTGGGAATATTGGTTGCCCAAATAAGCACTAAAAGCCAAATACATAAATAAAAATTCCGTGACTGTACTGGGGATAAAGAGAAGAGGAATTGGGAATTTGGAAATTACCTTTTCCTACATTGACCAAAGGGATGTTGTGAATTCTTGTATAATAGGTTGCTTAATAATGTATACTTGTATATTTGGCAATAACTCACTTCTAAAGGAGAGTGGGGGAAGAAGTGTGTAGAAGCCACACATCTTCAACAGAAGCTTCATTCTCTCCACACTAAGCAGATTCCACTCGTGTCTGACCATAGATCAGAAGGCTGTTCTACACCAGCAGGGCAAGGTTTTTAGGAACCACAAATATAATACTCCCTGATGTAACTTTTAAAAGCAAAATAATAAAATTGAGGGTATTTCCTGGCTTTCCTCTCTTTGTGGGTGTACATGCTGTGTTTGGTTATATGTCTCTCTAATTAATAAATGTTCCTGTTGCCTTAAAGCACTGTGTGTGTTCCTCTTACCTCAATACACTTGGTCTCTTTTGTTTTCTTTTCATTTCTTTTTCTTTCTGGCACTGGGATTTGAAGTGAAGTACATCCCCAGCCCTATTTCTTAATTTTCTATTTAGAGACAAGGACTCGCTAAGTTGCCCAGGTGGGACTCAAGCAGGCATTCCTCCTGCCTCGGGCTTCCTCAGTGCTGGGATTGCTGGTGTGGGCCACCATGCCAACATCTGTGTCCCTGCCTCCTTCCCTTCCTTCCTTTCTCCTAGGATGAAGGATTAGGACATGTCATTGCTCCCCTCTCCCTTGGTCTTTAACTCTTGTCATTGCTGGGTCCAACTTGTTCTACTCTGTTTTCCATATAAAGGGGTAGCATAGCTTATAAAAAGAGCAGGAACTTAATGCCCAATATACCTGACCTTGAATGCCCGTTGTGCTATTCACTGTCTAGGCAACTTTCAACAAAATACTTAACATGTCTGAGCCACCATTTCTGTGCTGCTCAGTGATATTTTTGTTTCTCTTTCTAGGGAAATGAGACATTAGAGTGGGCTTTGGTTTGGCCGATGGGTTCAGAATCAAAATGCATATACATGATTCTTGGGGAGAAGCCTTAAAGAGCGTTACCTTCGTGCCTCTCCCCAGTCCCTGAGTGAGGCTAAGGTGGAGTAGGATCCCTACCAACCCAGTGCTCATGTGGGATGATCAAGAAATAAGCTACTGGGCCGGGGATTTAACTCAGGGGTTCTGGTGCCTGCCTCGCAAGCACAAGGTCCCGAGTTCGATCCCTGGTACCAAAAAAGAAAAAAGAAAAAAAAAAACTGCTGTTCTTTGCAGCTTCATTTCTTGAGGTTATTTCTTACCTCTACGTGAACTGTCACATCCTGGCTGATGCTTCCTGATATGAAAAATGCGTATAGTAAGATTTATCCTGAAAGATTGGTGTGAGGATTATAAATTCACAGTTAATGACTAAAAAGCAGTGCCCTTATTAGTATTACGCCCATTTCCCCAGCTGTCCATACCTTTTACTCTTGTCACACATCCTCATGCTGAGCTCACTCTTGTCCATTTCATTTGGTCCACTGTTTTCCCCATTCTCCCAATATCCTTCTTTTCCTATGTCCTCTATGGAATACAGTTCCATTTGGATAAGCTCTTTGAACCTGCTTCTCATCTTTTCCCTTTGAGTTGCAACAGAATTTTAGAGTCAAGAGGGACCTCACCACTCTAAGAATGTGAAGAAATAGACCTTCAAATTCATTCCTCATCTGGCAGGCTTCCATAATCACCTTGACTTCTGGGTGTCACCAGTAAAGTCACTCCACCCAGAGGAATGCTGTCCTAGCCACTTGCTTCCTTAAGCCGTCAGCATCCATTCCTAGCCACACCAAATCACCCCGGGCCTCAGAGAAACCTGTAATCTACTTCACCTTTCCCATGCATGCTTTGGACACTCACCTCACACCAATAGTTAACTCTAGCACTATTCCCTTTCCTTGCACTTTTCTGTTCTTTCCCTTCTCACTATCCTCATCCCTCTTTCAAATTTCACTGAACTCTCCAATCACAATTCCTGGAAATACTCACCTGATAATTTATCTTCACCTGCTTCTGGACCAAATAGCAATTGTGAAGAAAAACAATGAACTATACACACCATGACTACATGCTGCATGTGTTGTGTAAAATGAAAATGCTTTATTTTTCTGAAGTAGATGGCACTGGTGCTCACCCTTATTTCTCAGAAATTTCTCCTTTCATGACTTCCGCTTCTTTTCCTGGCTGTACCTCATCTCTTTTCAGTCACCTTTCTGCCCACTCATCATTGAGTGGGCAATCCCAGTGTCCATGGGATAGGAGGAATTTCACCTATCCTTATCATTTCTGTGGCTATTTAAGCTTCAATAAATTCCAAATGATTTTCACTAGCTCTAAATGCTCTTCAGAAGTTGATAAGTAGATATACAATGTCCTACTAGATATATGGATCTGACTGTCTCTTGGACATCTTAAACTTAATATTCCATCAGGCAAATTCTTCTTTTCCACTGACCCCAAACCTGTATTATTCATTCCATTCTTCTCCCTCTCCCTTTCCTTCTTCGTGTTCTGTTTTTATTGTTCTGCAACCGAATGCCTAGCCTAGGACGTAACAGCAATTATCTGACTGCACAAAAGCAGAGATAGTGCTTAAATACAAATGGGAGACATGATATATATGTGTGTGTGTGTGTGTGTGTGTGTGTGTGATCATACCCAATGAAACATGATCTCTAGAAGAAAATTTTTCAACAACTCAGGTCCTACAGGCATCCGGACTATGATAGTTAACTGTCAACTTGTGTAAGAAATGTCCCAGTAAATTGGATCAGCATAGTTCTGGTGTGGCTGAGGGGATTTACTGAAGATTTGCTGGGATTTACTGGGTGTGAGTGACAGCAACCAATAGGCTTGTTGCCTGAATAGTATAAAAGGGAAATGAAGAAGGAAGGCTCGCTTCTGTTTCTTGGAGGAGCTCTAGTCTTTATCTTCCTCTTGAAGTTGTCTCTTGGCTTCCAGTGCAGACCCTTCAGCCTCCAGCCCAGACAACTTTAGCCCGCCTTCGCAGCCTCTTCAGCTTTCCATTGCAGACCCTTTGCCCTCCTGAAAAGCAGTCACACAGGACACTACAGTGAGTATCAGGCCTTCAACTGAAACCTTGTGATCCCCTGTGCACAGACAAACTTTTCTATTCTTCCAAATCCAACTCTGTGGGTGGCCATTGTAAGCCAATCTTGTAAATTTTTATATGTTTGTATATCTTGGATTAAATCTGTTACTCTAGTAAGCACTGCCTGATACATGGGTCCTGTGTTTGTTTAGCAGCGTGGCCTCAAGTATGGACTCGGTGATGTCATGATCCCCTCTCTATTAATTGAAACATAGAGCCTACCAGTGGTCCAAGGTTATTACCAGTCCCTTTTCTAAAGCTCTTCTCAGCCCTCTATAGGTATAATCTGGCCGAGACAAAAATGAATGGAATCTCTTGAAGGTCAGTGGTTCAGAGTAGTTAAGTTGGTTATGTGATTCTTTTAGCTCTTATTTCTAGCTAGGAGACACACAGATAATTTTCTCCAATGTGTCGTAGAGGCCAATACCAACCTCTTTTCCCCCTTTCCCAATGGACATTATCTCTGCAAATACTGAACCATATGTTCTTGAAGAAGACTTTGCCTCCTTGGTCTTTGACAATATTTCCCCAGCAACAAGGGGTCTCTGTGTACAAGGGGTCCCTGTGGCTCCTTTGTACCCCTATGGGTTTGAAGGGTTAAAAGACTTTGGATCTGGACAAATCATTAAGCTCACTACATTGTGGGTACTCTTGGGGCCACGGAGAAAGCCTTATGCCTTTACCTATCCCGAAGTAGGATGGCAGGTAAATAATGATGTATTGCACAGAGATGTTGAAGCCCTGGTACAGCTTCCACATTCCATCAAACTTGGTGATCTTACCAGTCTTTGAGGCCTTGAACTCTTGCTCTGTGCCTTATTTCCCAATATCAGTTGCCAGAACCCATTTGTTGAAAAGTCCTGGGAGTCAATGAAGCCAGGATAGGTTGTTCTGGCCAGCTTCTGGAGGCCAGATTGTTAGCGAAATACCTCCAGAACGTCATTACTTGTCCACACCCCCGGTAACACCTGTATATACTTATCCTTGAAGGCGAAGTTGGGGATGTGGATGATGTAGCCTTTGGCTTGGTCTTGGCTGCCACCTGCCTATTGATGTGCCACATCTGCTACAACAGCTTGATCGCTCCATTAGGGTCACTATCATCTCAGAGGTGACAGCAATAGCACTGGCCAGGAAGTCCTTGATAAATGAGATGGCCTGTTATGTCATGGTGACAGTGTGGGCAGCAGGACAGGCAGCTAAGCAAGCAGAGAGCTGGGAGGGTCAACCCCGCCAACTTAGCCCTGCTTGTGCCAGACCTAAAGGCCTAACCCCTTCTATTCTTGATTTGGGTTAGTGGAATCACCAATTTAATTTACCTGTGTAAGAAACCTTGGTGTCATTTTCACCTCCTTTCTCTCACCCCCGCTACAGTCAGCTGCCAAATCTTGCTGATTCTAATTTTAAAATATCATTTGATTCTGTCTCTCTCAAGCCCTACAGCTATTGGCTTAAAATAATTCTTCATTATACCTTCTTTGGACTATTATTGCAGCAGTACTGTCATCCGTTCCTGTGATAACAGATTTTCTTCACCCACCTTCTCCATGCTGCCATTGTAGGTACTAGGAACAAAGGAATTTTTCTCTGTAAAAGCTTCCATGAGTTGTATATACCTATGGGATTCTAGCTTAAGCTTGGCTACTGAGCTTTTAACCCCTTTCTGCCTTGTTTTTTTCCCTCCTAACTTCATGTTCTCTGCACATGTTCTAGGTTCCTGTTGCTTCATATTCTCACTACTTCCACTCTTTAATCTTGTACTTTCAGACAACTGTTACATTTTCTCAAGCTATTCTATTTTCTCCTCTCCACCCTGATTTGCTACAGAAAATTTCCTACATCTACTAAGATCAAGTTAAGCATTATCTAGAAGGTGATGACTTCCCAGATTCTCCCAGGCTATTGGATACTCAGTTCCTTTTGTTCCCAGAGCACTTAATATTTGATGCAGACTTTTTAGTGTTATTATTTTTTCTATTTACATGTTGGTATCTCACAATAGACTGTAAGCTTCTGATTATTAGTGAAAAAGATATAATTTTTTGCTAAATCTTGGTGAATGAATGCAATATTGTCTTCTTCCAAAGATGCTTTTGATATTGCTTTTTCTCTTTCTTCCTACTACAGCCATTCCATATTATCAACTCAAACGTAGGTTTTAATAGCCACTAAGCTGACCATCGAGAGCAATCCCATTAAATAATGTAGCCACTACTTAGATGTGGTTATTGAGCATTTAAAATTTGGCTACTTTAAATTGAAATGAGCTGTAAGTGTATAACACACATGACACATACTGCAGTTTGAGGACAGGATGAAAACAAGAGTGCCAAAGAAATCAATAATTTTGCATTACCTGTTAAAATGATTTTTGGATACACTGAGTTAAAATGTACTATTAAAATGAATTTCACCTATTTCCTTTTGTTTTTAGATATAGCTACTAGACTATTTTAGACTTTATTATTATTTTTCTGGTTTTTTTGAGATAGAGTCTCACTATGTAGTTCAGGCTGGCCTTGAACTCACTATGTAGCCTGGGCTGGCCTAGAATTTGGCTCCGCCTCTCAAGTGCTGGGATTATAGCATGTGCCACCACACCCGACAGCTACTAGACTATTTTAAAAAACCTATGTGGCATGAATTTTTTTTGGTACTAGGGATCAAACTCGGGTCCTTGTGCTTGCAAGGCAGGCAGTGGAACCACTGAGCTAAATCTCCGGCCCTATGTTCTTATGACTCTTCCATCTATCCTGTAGGTGATTTCTTTGTGGTAAACCTGGCTTTGGTTTTTCTGAATATTTGTAGTGCTAAGAAGAATTTCAAGGGGGAAGGGGAATGGTGTTTGTTAGCTGGTTACTGCTGTACTTTCTCACAAGATCCTTTTTTTTTTTTTTTAATCATGCTTTTATCCAAATGGAAGAATCCATAGATTTTGTACTGTTGACTGGCTTTGAGGCAAGATTGTTTTGGCTGGCTCCTCAAGTTTTCCATAATACCATCATGCTTACTTATCCAGCCTTGTCTCCATTTTCTCTTAGTAGTACCTCACTGCTTCAATTTTGTTTTCCAAGCTACTTGAAGGGTTCATGTTTTGCGCATGCTCCTCCTCCTCAACATTTCCCCCTATAGCACCTGTCTAAACTAACTCAGTCTTTAGGACAGGCTTCATAGCTCCGGCCTCCTGCATGGTGTCCACCCTGACATCCCCCTAGATATTTCTGCCACAACCGTGCAGCTTACATTCTAATTTGTTTTAGTTCTGAACATCTATTCAGTTTAATTCCACAAGCAGTTTTGAGCCCCTAGCCGAGAACAGGACTAGGTAGGGATGAAGGTCACCTTTATACAGGGCCTAAGGCTGGGAATTGGCTTTAGGAAAAGTGCAAGACGGACTCCTGCTTGTGTAGCATGTGCTCCATCATAAACAAGGGCTGTGTTTATTCTGCGTACACAAGCCCCGTATTAGAAATTGCTAATAATCCACAACATCCTGAATCATTGACTGCCTCACCCAGAGTTCAAACGGAGTGAGCATAGATTTGGGAGCTCTGAGCCATAGTCAAGGGTGTCTTTTACTAGTTCTCGTTTTGTTGCATTAAAGATCACTGTTTGGATAGCTTCTTGTTAAAGTTACACCCCCTCGTTTGGCTCCTTGGTCACACTCGGCCTCTTCGAGGAAGGGCTTACAAGTCAGGTGTTTTAGGATCTGAAGACGGCTTGCTTTGAGTGGAAATCTCAACTCTTCCACTAAAGCAGCTCTAGAACCTGGACAAGTTATTTGACTCCTTCGGGCTTCACTTTCCTTATCTGTATGACGAGACTAATGGTATCATCGGGTTGAGATCGGGTTAAGAGCGAGCAGTTCGTGGCAGAGCAATCACTTAATCAGTGTTAGCCCTCGATACACTGCTCGACGTCCTCTAAAGTAAGAAACTGATTCGCCTATTTCATTCCGTTCTGGTCTCTACTTTCTAGAATAATGCCTGTTTCCAAACTGCACTGGAAAACCCGTCCAGTCACTGTTATTTTTGTACTCCACAGTATTTCCAGTGTTTGGTCAGCAAAGGCGAACTTCCTGCTCTGTAAAAAATGTCCGGAGACCAGGTCCCTCTCGAGGTCCTCAGCGACAATCTCACGTCAAAGAGATCCACTCAGCGATGCCCGACACTTTTCAGAAATCACCCTGGCACCGGAGCTTCCACCCACACACCTGCCGGCGGTGAACGCTTGAGCACCACGGCCCCGCCCCGCCGCCCGGAAGTGGCGCTCGCCCCGCCCCCGGCTCGCCACTTGGCCGGTGCGTGGGGCCGCCGGGCAGGGGGCGGGGCACGTCGGCGCCGCCCCTCCTCCTTCGCCTCCGCCGCCACCGCGGCTTCCTGGGTTGAGTCGCCCGTGGCCCAGCGGCGCCAGGTGTGTCCGCCCCTCCGGACTTTTGCGCGCTCTCACCGCTGCCGCTGCCGAGATGGCGACGCGCTCCTGCCGGGAGAAGGCTCAGAAGCTGAACGAGCAGCACCAGCTCATCCTGTCCAAACTGCTGCGGGAGGAGGACAACAAGTACTGCGCCGACTGCGAGGCTAAAGGTAGCGCGGACGCCGCTGCCCCCGCGAGGCCTCCAGGGCGTGACCTTCCCGCAGCCTCCTCGGGCCGGGTCACGGGCCTGGCGGGGAGGCGGCGGGCGGGGGTCGGGACCAGCTCCGTCCGCCGGTGGGGCCGGGCCGGGGAGGCCGCAGTCCTTCCTCGGCGCTCTCCAGCCCGGCCCACCGCTCCCTCCGCTCCGTTCCCGGTGTGGGTGCGGCCGCCCCTGGCCGCGTCGCCGCCGCCCTCCCGAGGGACCATCTGGCCCCTTCCGGGCTCAGTCGCTGTCCCCTAGAAGCAGCCCCACCTGCTGCCCACCTGCCAGCTTTCTGTTGGAGAGAAAGAGGACGGTGGTCCTTTCTGGTGGGTTCCTGAATAAAATAACCGGGGAGGGGTCCTGAGTTGTCGAGCTGGTAGTATTGCTTTTTCAGACTGGCTGCTGGCTAGAACGAAGAGGAATTTCATTCCTCCTGTCTTCTGTTTCTGAAGATGTTGATGTTAGATCGTCCTAGACCAGCTGTTCTGGGAAGAGTATGTACACACACTTTCATCTACCTTGTAAAGGTGGCAGGTGCATTGTAAAGAACTAGAGATAAAAAGATCTAATTTTAGTTTGTTCAGTTGGAGGGCTTCTGCCTAAGTCTTTGGAAGAGATGCACTATTTTTAGCTGATGTGTTTTGTGTTTGGAGATCCTGATTTATATTTAATCTCTTCTAAGTAAACTTATGGAGGAAAATGTTTCAGAGTTTTAAAAGCAAACTCATGTAATTAGGTAAGACTCTCGCTTAGTTGTAAATTGGTTTATTTAATTATTTGGTGAGAAGTCAGTAGTTCTTCAAAGCAGGAGACAGTCTTGGAGAATGTTGTTCAGGATTTCTACATTATGTGACCTGGACTTCTGAAGCTTTACTCTTCTTTATTAATACCGTATAAATGAGTCATGCACGTTCCAGTTGGCTTGTAGTAGTTGAATAGCCAGGTTACTTCATCCTCAGAGCAGGTAGGAGATTACTGGACAGTCCTGTAGGAATACTGTAACTAGATCGTTTTATGGAGCACTTTTCAGTATCATAGTAACTTGACTGTGTCAGCCTTATATTTGTGCTGTGTAACCTTTTAAAACTATCCCTGATTCTTGTAGTAATATTTATTTGCCTGATTCTTGATTATGTGTGGTTATTTGGTAATACTCTACTGTATTAAGGCTCAATTGATAGCTTTTCATTATACTAGTAAAACACTCACAGATGGGTCTTTAAAAGATTAGAGGATGAAAGGAGCTGAAGTGGAGAGTCACACTTGTCATTTTGAGTAATAAAATGGCTCAGTAGAGATGCTGGTAAATATTAAGTATTCATTAATAACTGAATAATAGTAGTTTCAGTGGTTACTTTTATATCTGGAAATAATTTAAAAGTACTTTTTGTTCAGATTTCTTCTCCATAAAACTATTTTATAAAATCAGATTTTCACTATTTCATAAAATAATTTAAAAGCCTTTATTAACCACAATTTAACATTTTTTCATTTACTTGTTTTTGGATGGAGGGAAGAGAATTAGCCCTTCTTAAACTAGAAAAGTTTTACTTTTCACCTGAAAAGTAGGAAGCATTTGTTTTACTATATGTATGGGTACTAAAGTCAGTAGATGTTCGATATCCTTTTATTTTATTTATTTATTTTATTTTATTTATTTATTTTTAATATCCTTTTATTTTGGCATTGTTCTTCTTTTGTTTGTTTTGTATTTGAGAAATGGAGGAAGTGGGAGAGAAGAGAATAGAATAGTATCAACAGTTCAAGAGTGCAAATTGAAGGGCATGAACTTCAGTCTTGACTTACAAATTTTTTTTCTTGTGTAGATAAATCTAGAGTAATGTTAAAATGACGTTGTAAATGATCTGATCTTGTGAATTGATTTTATCATTCAGGAAAAATTGCATGGGTAGGGCCACTTACTGGTTTAATTAGATTGATTTTAGAGTTGTGATTATTTGGGTAATTGATACATTTAAATATATTTTTGCAGAGTTTTGGTTGAGCTCCCTTATGGACCCATTTTATAGTAGAATTCTTGGCTTATTATGGAAGAGTTTGGATCTATTATATATGTCAGATAACAGTAAATGTGGGTAGCGGAAATTTGGATTGTGCTTTTAAATGATGCGCTAAAGATCTTGTCTATAGTTTAGTTATTAAGAGGTTCCATTCAGGATACATACTGATGTTTTTCTTACTAATAAATTGTATCAAGCTTTTTGTGTGTCTTGAAACTATTTCCTAGTCAACTCAAATTTCTTTCTTTCATGTACTCAAACTAAAGCCTAGGGTTTGAGATTGCCCTATTCTGTACCTTATGATAGTTGGCAGAGGTATGTAAATTGGGTTTTGACTTTTTCTTTTCTTAGTCACCAGTTTGTTTCCTGTATGGACAGTACCTAGGCAGGAAGGAGAAAAGGATGGGATAGGTACCAGTTTCCTGCTCTTGATCCTACATTCATCAAATATGTTCAGGAACTGGAGAATAAGGACAGGCAGATGGAACTTCACCACTTTTCCCCTGGCTGCAATCATGACTGTGGGAGTTGTAAAGCAGCCCTGATTAGTTGGTGGCAGTGTGAGACAGTGAGGACTGAGAGACCTCCTTGACTACTTAAAATCTAAGTTTAATTTTTCAGAATTTAAAGCTTCATCTACAGGTAATAGCAGCTTTGGTTTTGAAACAGTGTATGTATGAATTGGCATGAAAGTGAGTCTTTTGCCTGTAAGGTTTGGACTAGTCAGAATCATAAGGTTTTTTGAACCCCAGTAGAGATCATTTTGTTCTGACTGACACTGAGAGGTGAAGGTCCTTGCTCAGAGAAAGCTCCTGAAGAAATACTCATTTCTTCATGCCTCAGATGTTTACTTGAAGACATACTGTTACTAGACACTGTATTAGGTTGTGGAGCAAACACATTTGTTAAGAAATAAAGGATTTTGTTTGGTGTGGAGTGTTTTTGCAAATGAATCATTCTCAAACAATGTTCTAAGTGCTATGATAGTGGTTGTAAGAAGTACCTCCCCTCCTTTTTGTTTCTGGCTGTTCCCCTGCACTCTGATTTTTGCCCTCTGGTTGTTTTTATAGTACCTAGAATGCTGCCTCAGGGCCTTTGCATGCACTGTTTCTTCTGCCTAGGAAGCTAACAATGTTTTGCCTGATTACCTTATTAATTTTCAGTTTTTGCTTAAAATTTCTTCTCAAGGGATATAATTCTCCTTGCTCTCCCAGATTAGGCTAGGCTTCCATTATACATGTAAGACATCATCCTGAATCTTTTATTGCATTTATAATAAAACATCATGGAAGTAATTATTGGGTTATAATTAAACATCATTGAAGTAATTATTGGGTATTCCATTGCCCTATTGGATTATCCCTACAGAAGAGAAGAGATAATGTTTATCTTGCTTAGGGTAATTTCCCCAACCCTTAGAACAAATGTGTGACATGTGGTAGGTGAATGTAACTCAGGGGATGTCGTGAAAGAGTGACTGTGAATGAGCACAGAGCCAGAAGTAGGCAGCAGGATGTGTGAAAGGAGTGGTATTTGGAGCAACCCTGTAGGAGTCACAGAAGGAGACTTCACTTTAGCTAGGTTCTGAAGTTGCAAGGGAATTTCACTAGATGGAGAAGGAGTTAAAAGGATATGACCGTGTACACAAAGGTACAGGTGTATAAAAGAGAAGAGTTTAACATGTGGCTTTTTTTTGTAAATTGTTTTAAAATATGATCATATTTGGTAATGGCAGGTCAGAGGAAGAATCAGGATGGTGAGAGATTGTAAGTAAATCACTGAATGAGGAGATACTTAACAAGGAAAAGCTTAAGAAGAACCTAAGCACATGTAATGTGAATGAATCAGAGGATATAAAGCAGAAAACAGGTGCACAGTACTTATTTTTTATCTAAAAGCATGCTTAAAAACAATTGCTGGGGCCGGGGATTTAGCTTAGTGGTCCTGCTGCCTGCCTTGCAAGCGCAAGATCCTGAGTTCGATCCCCGGTACCAAAACAAAACAAAACAAAACAAACAATCGCTGGAAGAGGGAAAATCAGGGAGCCTTCTCTTTTCAAGGCCATGCATATTGCCACTTCAGCCATTGTGCCACTGCCATGGCTGCTTCTTACCCAAAAAACTGGTGAGCTGATGGGAAAAGGATGGTGGCTGCTGCAGCCACTCTATGACTACTAGATATTTTTGTCATGTGCTTGTACTGTAGGAATATGGCCTGTGCTACACTTGTGCTTTCTATGTGCAAATAATTAGCAGACCTCAGCTTATTCCAACTCCTTGTCTTCCAGGGAATCTTAACTCTCCAGCCTCTTGAAAAAATAGAAATGTGCAGAGCCTGTTTGGTTGTGAGCCCCGGAGTCTACCATACCAGTACACTGAGGATGGAGAATGTTTTTCATTGCATTTGTTATTTTAGATTTGTTATGTAAACTTATTTTAAAATAATTCTCACTGAAAAGTAAAGATTGCTTTGAGAAACTGGTGTTTATGAAGACATTTATGCTTGCAGAATAAATTTATAACAAAAGTTTGTGATTATAATTGATCTAAAGAAATTTATCGATCTGTTTCCTCAAAATGTAAACTTCAGTGCTGTAGATCTGTTGTTCATTTAATTCTGTTGATTTTGAAGTTTTCTTTGATAAGTGTTTAGAGCCCTGATGTCAGAGCTGGGATAGAAACCACTTACTCATCATTTTAAGACTTGGGCTGCAAGTTGTCCCCCTCCTTTTACTCCTATTTTTTTTGAAGATTACAGTAGTATTATATAATTCTTGTAGGAGATCTATCTCTATATATGTATCTGTAAATATGTATAGATACATATACCTCCTGTAGGAAATACTGTAGGAGATGTATGTTGATCCATAGAGGATTTGAATCCATGAACCCATATAATTAAAATATTTGACATTTTAATCATATACTTTACAAATTCAAGCTTTTTTCTTGCTGGTAATGGTACTACTACTAGTAAAAGACCAGTAGTGTTTTAACTGGCATCAGGCCATTTTTTCCTCTTTCAATTTTCTCCATAGAAGGTAAAGAAATGTGGAGTGCATTTTAAGTTGATATTATCAGAAGTGTTGACTGCCTGATATTCTGATTATTGTATAGAATTGATTTAAAAAGTACTATATAATTTATGTGTGTAATATAAAGATATTTCTTGTAATTTTATCTGTATCACACTAGACCTATCCTGTCTCTAACCTTCTAGGGAATTTGCCAGTGTACCGTAAATTTGAAGTTACCTGTTAATTGTTTCATGTCTGTTGAGATCTCTGAACCAGCTTGTACACCAAACTCAAAACATTTTAGCACACACAACAATATCTAAGGTAGCACTTAATCTTTGTAATGTTATGCTATGAGTACTTGTTATGGTTTGGGTATAGATGTCCCCCTAAATCCTCATGCAGTCACAGGTGGGGCTTTTCAGAGGTGGCTGGATCTAGAGTGTGTGATGTAGAATTGATTCATAGTTCATTGCTAGGCCCATGGGCACTAGGATTGAGGGTGTGAGTGCTACCCTCTGGATAAGATAAAGAGGCAGAAAGATTCTCTTGAGGCCCCTTGTTGTTGCTTTTGCTCTGTTTGCCTGTGATGAACTATTTGTCCTCTGTGAGGCCCCTGTGGCACATGCCAGTCTGTCATGGAGCTAGCCAACTGTGGACTGAAACCTCTACAAACTGTAAGCCAAATAAACCTTTCCTCCCTTAACTTGTAGGAGTTAGATATTTTGTCTCAGCAGCAAAAAAGTAACTGAGACAGAATTTGGTACCAGAGAAGTAGATTTGTTGCTGTGCCTGTACCTGACCATGTAGTTTAGAAGTTGTGGAGCTGGCTTGTGGGAAGGGGAAGAGTTAGGAAAGGTTTGGAGATGCCACCTTAAAAAGTAGAGCTGGAATGCCTTAAGTGGTTAGGTGGTACTTGATGGGAGATTCTGGTCAGAGCTCAGAAGACCAGAAGGCTGATAGAAATTCTGCCAGTAAAGACCAGGCTCAGGAGATTTCTGCTGGGAAGAAGGACTTCATTGGTTGCTGGACTTCAGACAGTGTGTATTATTTTTTAGCAGAAAGTTTGTCTGCATTTTGCTCAGGTCCAGAGACTTTGCCTAAGACTGAGATTAAGGGCAGTGGACTAATTAATCTGGTAGAAAAATTTCAAGGGAGTCTAATGTTGAGGTGGTGGTATAGCTATTGTTGGGGGCTTTTATCCATATCTGTGTGGAGAATCAAGAGCAAAGAGACCAGCAGAATGATTTAAAATGTTTTGAGTTTGGCCAGAAAGGAAGCTCCAGTAATGTTGCAGCCTGCACAAATGGAACATAGGAGAAATTGATTGCTGAAAAACTGGCAAGAAAAAGCCAAGTATTTCAGAAGAAAACAACAGAAAAGATGGCCTGAGGACATCACAAGAACCAACAGCACTCCAGCCTCTGCAGCCTCAGAGTTGCAAAGGTGAAAGACTTTGCTTTGAGAAGAAAGCCCCAGAACACCATGTTCCAGAATGGCAGTGGCCTAGGGAAGTTGTTGCTCAGGATTTAGATCATAGGCCCTCCCCTCCTCCAGCCAAGAGAGAAGGAAGCCTGGCTACTGCTCCAGCTGGTGGCAGACCTTGGCATCATCCACGTGGTGCTGGTTTTGGGTTCATGCAGAATGCAAGAGTTGTGGGGTCAGGAAGGCTTCCACCCAGATTTCGGAAGAAAGCCTGGGAGGCCAGACAGTGTGCCCCTGAAAGGGCAGTGTGTGAAGCTGTGAGTGTAAAGCCGAGGATGTATTGGAGACCCCAGACGTTTGGAGAAGCCAGGAACACGGATCACCAGAGGAAAACGGCAAGGAGGGAGCAGAGCTGGTCCCAGAGAGATGCCATGGGAGCTACAATCAATTGCAGTGCTGTAGAGGAGGGACCACCCAAGCTCTTTGGAGTTCACAACTTGCCACACACTGCCTTAAATGCTGGAAGTGGAGTGGTAGGATTTAATGTCTGCCCTGCTGGATTTTGGTCTGGCTTTGGTCCTTTTCCTTTGTATTCCCCTATTTGTACCTTTTGGAATGGAAATGTCTATCTTGTGCCGTTGAATGGTGGAAGTGGTTAACTTTCTTTTCATTTGTACAGGGGCTCACAGCTAAGAGTTTGCTTTAAATCTCCGAGGAGACTTGGGACTTGGACTTTTCAGCAGTGCTGAATTTGTTAGGGCTTTGGCAACTCTTAGAGATGACCTTTTGTGTAAAGGAATGTGCATGAGATTTTGGGGGGCCAGGAGTGGAGTGTTATGGCTTGGGTCTGCATGTTGCCTCAATTCCTCATGCAGTCATAGATGGGGCTTTTGGAGAGGTGACTGAATCTAAAGTGTGTGATGCTAGGTAAAAGTTTGTGATCACTAAATCAGTACACTGATTGGTTTGGCACTGCCCTAATCCAGTAACCTGGGTACAATATAAGGGACAGAAAGAGGCTTGTTTTCTCCCTTCCTTGCTTTCGCTGTCATCTGCCCACCAGGAACTGTTTCTCCTCTGCAATGCCTTCTACCAGGCCACCTGCCTTGGAGCCAGCTGATTATGGACTGAAACCTCTACAAACTGAGTTAATTTCCCCCTTTAACTTAGGGTATTGGGTATTTTGTCTCAGCAACAAAAGAGAAGTAACTAAGACAGTACTCTCTATACATTACCTCATTTAATTCTCAAAACAAGCTCTTGATATAGGTGCCACTGTTATCCTCTTTTAGTGATGAGGAAACAGGCACAGAAAGGTTAAGTAACCATTCAGCCAGGAAGTGGAAGAGCTAGGAATTTTTCATTAAAAAAATTTGTTTTGGAGTGACCGTTTCAGCTTTTTTTTTTTTTTTTTGAGCTGGGGATTAAAGCAGAGAACAGGTAGAAAAGGGCCATGTTCTAAACGGATCTATTAATCTATTGATGTGCAGAAAAATGTTTAGGAGGCCTAATTTGAAATGTTTATTATTTATTTATTTATTTATTTATTTCTGGTACTGGGGATTGAACTCAGGACCTTGTGCTTGAGAGGGAGGCGTGGTGCCACTGAGCTAAGTCCCTGGCCCTTGAAATGTTTGTTCTTGATTGGGAGGGACCTGGGAACTTGGGTTTATGGATGGTCCCTTCACCATAAATAGTAAGAATCTCTTATTTGTGTAAACTGTATAAACAGTGTGAGTTTTGCTGAATACCTGCTTTTTTTTCTGGGAGTTTTGAATTTGCATATGTGCCCAGCAGGGGTGCTTACCTGACCAGCTCCCCAGTAAAACCTTAGGCCCTAAGTCTCTAGTGTTTTTGCTGCTGTGAAAATTTTCCGCAAACCCAGTGGTTTAAAACAATGTAAATTTATTATCATAACAGTTCTGGAAGTCAGAGTCCAAAATGAATCTTGCCAAAAATCAAGGTATTGATGGGACGATGTTCCTTCCAGTTTCCAGAAGAGGACCTGTTTGTTTACACCTTTCCTGGTTTGGAGAGGCCATCTGCATTCCTTGGCTCCTGGCTCCTTCCTTCATTTTCAGAGCAGGCAATTTGTCATCTTCAATCTCCTCCATGTCTTTTGTCATTACATCTTCTCTGGCATTTTTAAGGACCCTTGTTTTTACATTGGGTTCACTTGGATAAACCAGGATAATATAGCCATCTCAGTGTCCTTAATTTATTCACAGGGCTTTTAGGGATTAGAACATAGATATCTGCTAGGGCCATTATTCTGACTAACTACAAGTAGAATTGTGGTAAAATTGTGTATTGAATCTAGATTTTTAATGTTTTTTTTTTTTGTACCAGGGATCAAACTCAGGACCTTGTGCTTGCAAGGCAGGCGAGGTGCCACTGAGCTAAATCCCTGGCCCTTTTTTTTTTTTTTTTTTGAGATAGGGTCTTGCTTGCTGTGTTGTCCAGGTTTGCTTTGGACCTCGATCAGCTGAGTAGATGGTATTACATGTGTGTGCCCAAAGCCTGGTTTTTGAATTTAGATGTATGTACGTGTATATGTATGTATGTAATTTTGTGGTACTGGGGATTAAACCCAGGGCTTTCAAACCAAGCTACATCCCCAGCCCCCTTTTTGTCCCTTTGAGATGGGGTCTTGATAAGTCACTAAATTGCCCAAGTTGGGCTCAAATTTGTGACCCTCCTGCATCAGCTTCCCAGAGTGCTGGGATTATAGACGTATGCCACTATACCTGGCTTTGAACTTGGATTATTTATAAAAGATACTGCTTTGGATGTATTTAAGGTGGTGTAGGATAGTAATGAATACAATTTATACTTGCTATTCTCACGGGAATTATTTTAAAAATATATTCATGAAAGAATCTTTTAACAGTCTGTGCATTATGGTCATTTATATGGAAAATACTAAGAAATTTGTAAGAAATAGTATAGAACGGTAGTTAAGTTTATCAAGGTTTCAGGGATCCAAGGTGAATATAGAAAAATCAGTCATTTCTGTATGCAAATAAATAATTGCAAATTGAAGTAAAATTGCCATTTACAATAACAAAATGTAAAAACTTAAGGATCTTAAGTTTAACAAAATATTTGCGATAAAGTTGCTGTGAGAAATAAAATTCCTAAAGAAATGGGGAGATAGACCATGTTCATGGATTAGATGACTCAGTATTTAAAAACTGTTCAGTTCTCTCCAGGGATTTAACTCAGTGGTTCTGCTGCCTGCCTCGAAAGTGCAAGATCCTGAGTTTGATCCCTGGTACCAAAAAAAAAAGTTGGTTCTCGGGACTGGGGCTGGGGATTTAGCTCAGTGGCAGTGCGCCTGAGTTCAATCCCCAGTACCGCAAAAAAAAAAAAATAAAAAAGGTCCTCTTTAAATTAATGTTTAATTCAACATGATTCTAGTCAAAATCCTGAAGGCTTTTTTTTTTTTTTTTTTTGCAATAGACAAACAGATTTTAAAATTTTTAATGAAATACAAAAGATTCTCCAAAAATCAAAACAATTTTGATTGAAAAAGAAAATTCTAGAGGTCTTATAGAAACTGACTTTTATAATTATTATAAAGCTATAGTTATCAAGGCTGTGTGGCATTAGTGTAAAGAGAGATATAGATCACTGAAAATCCAAAAATAGATTCATTCATATGGTCAGTTAATTTTTAACCGAAGTGTCAAGGTAATTCAGTAGGGGAAACTAGTCTTTTCAACAACAGTAACAGCAATAACAACAGAATATACCTTGATCTTTACCTCATACTATACACAAAACTTAATTTGAAGTGATTATAAAACTAAATTTAGAGGTAAAACTATACATCTTTTAGAAGAAAACATGGGAGAAGATTTTTGTAACTAAGTTAGGCAGAGATTTTTTGGATAGGACACAAATATACATTTCATGAGGATAAAATTGCAAAAATGGACTTCATCAAAATTAAAAGCTTTTCCTTTTCAAAGGAAAAGGCAAGTCATAGACTGGGAGAAAATATTATATCTGATTGTTCAAAACTATGTACTATATTGCGGCCTATTAAAAAATTTGGATGTTTATAGCAGCTTTATACATAGTAGCCAAACATTGGAAACAGTCCAAATATTCATTACATTGGTGAATGGGTAGTGAAAATGGTTCATCTGAACAATGGAATTATACTTTTTAATACAAAGGAATGAACTAGTGATACAATCAGTAACATGGATGAGTCTTAAAGGCATTAAGCCTAGTGAAGTAATCCGACATAAAAGATTACATAATATATGATTTCAGCTAATATAATGACAATCTTATCTATAAAAAGATAAGATTTAAAGGGCTGGAAGTAGATCTTGTGATTGCCAGGCATTGGGATGAGGGAGATTATTTCAAAACTCAAATGCATATAAGTATTTTATTCACTTTGTGATGTTAGCAGTTGCTATGGATTGTTTTATTTCAATGTGTGTGACAGATATACTCCTAAAGTTATTTTCTTCTATGGAAATAAATTTAATAGTCTGAGTAAAAATTTTTTAAAAACAATACTCTCCTTGATCGTGTTTTAACAGATGAAAAATCCTTGATTAGTATCTTTTTTTTTTTCCCAAGTCAATTAGAATACTAATTAATATTTTAAAAAACATACAGGAATAAGTGATTTTGCCATGGCCTGTGTGCCTGAAGGATTCACAGCGTGAGAAACAACAGTGAGAGATTAAGAAACTTAAAGAATAAGACAAACTAGACAAAGAGGACAGTAAAGTTTACATAGCTGAGGGCAGGTGGAAATTCTTTTTTGTCCTGATGAGACAAAAAGCTTGGCTTGCATCCTCCACACCCTTATTTATAGTGTAGATAAAAACCAAAAGGGGATGCCTGTTTAAAACAGGGAGAATGGCTAGGGTCTGCAAGAGATAATGCTTGATGTTTCTCTGGCAAATAGGTAGAAAAAAAGATAGTCCTCTTCTAGGCCAGGCCTTGCTCCACCACGCCCTCTGTGGGAGGAGGTGAGTTAGGCCATAGTGATCTATAGTGCATCACTCCCAACATCACTCCCAACATTGTTTTTCTTGAATTAGTCATGCACAGCTTCTAAGGTTGATTGTAGCCATCTTTATAACATTTTGGTGCCTCTAGTTGTAGGATATGCTGTTAGTAATTGTGATAATCTATATAGATGTACTGAAAATACAGTGTATAGATAAGATTGTCATTATACTAGTCAGAAGAATACCACTTAAATGGTTTTAACTCCAAGGAGCTATACAACTTTTTGGTTCTATGATATTGGGATATATTTTGTGTGTAGTTTAAGATATATGTGCTGCCAGGGATTTAGCTCAGTGGTTCCTGTACCTGTCTTGCAAGCACAAGGTCCCGAGTTTGATCCCTGGTACCAAAAAAAAAAAAAGACAAAGATATATGTATACACAGTGAAACCTTGGATTATAAGTAACTTGTTCTCGAATGTTCCACAAGATGAGCAAACATTTCTAATAAATTTTTAATTTGATAAATGAGCTATGTCATACAAAACGAGTAGTGCATGACATCAACTGTCACATGATCAAAACTGAGCCAGTGGTCTCACCCAGCCTACCTTGGGGTTGTGAGTAATTATCTCCCCACAGTAAGAGGTTATGGAAGAGCTCTTGTCTGAAGGGGAAGAGGAGGAAAAGTCAGAGGAATCCCTCACTTCAGATGAGATTAGGAAGACATGTAAAATTTGGGAAACAGTGCAAAACTTTGTAGAAAAGTACTGCCCAAATAAGGTTATAGCACTGTGAATGATGAATCTGTTTAATGACAATGTGGTGTCACACTTTTTTTTTTTTTTGTAGTGTCACACTTTTGCAAAATCCTCAAAAGGAGGCAAAAGCAAGTGTTATGGGATATAGGTTCTTAAAGTTGCACAAAAAGAAAAAGATTCCATTGATCCAACAGATAGCAGCGATTCCATTAGTGATAGTTAAAGTGGTACTACACAGTAATCCTCTTAGTTACTTTTCTTGTTGCTGAGACAGAATACCCAATTTCCAAAATTAAGGAAAGGTTTATTTTGGCTCACAGTTTGTAGAAGTTTCAGTCCATAGTTGGCTGGCTTCGAGGCAGGATGGCATATCAGAGAAGCATTGCAGAGGAGAAACAGTCCATGGCAAAGCAGGGCAGGCAGAAGGCAGCAAAGCAGTGAAGCAGCAGGTGCTAGCCTTGGTGGGGGCAGTGGGAGCAGCAGTAGCAGCTTATTTTTCCTTTTATATTCTATCCAGGCTGTATGCCTGTTGATTGGTGCCACCTACACTGAGGGTGAGGCACCTTTAATCCCCAGCATTACACTTTTTTTCTTTCTTTTTTTTTTTTTGTACTGGGTATCGAACTCGGGTCCTTGGGCTTGCGCAGCAGGCAGCGAAACCACTGTGCTAAATCCCTGGCCCCCAGCATCACACTTTTAATCCCAGCATCACACATGCTAGATCCACCCCCTCTGAAAAGCCCCACCTATGACCACATGAATCTTTGAGGGAATATCTAGATATAAGCCATAACATTGTCCTCTCCCTTGTCTCCCTAATACCAGCTACATAGGTTTTCAAAGGTAAGTGCAAGTTAATTTATTTTTCTTTACACTTTATATTTTCTTTATTTTTTATTATATTTTAGTATTGTAATCATTTTATATGACTACCTTTGGGTTGTGGAACAAATCATCTGAGTTTCCATTATTTCTTATGGGGAAATTTGCCTTAATATACAAGTGCTGCTACTGGAATGAGTGAAGCTCACACCAAGGTTTCTCTCCCCCATATGTACAGTATATATGTACTTAAACTGTGTGTGTGTGATATTTTTTTTTGAGACCAGTGACTTGGAAATAATTATTTGGGGGAAATTAAAAACATGGTAATTCAGCCTGGCAACTTATCACAAGGGGTCTTCCATTTGAGTGTCTCCCAGTTTAGAAAGCTATTTGAAGGCACAACCATATCTTTTTCTGTCATTTATCATATATCTGCTGCAATTTCTTGAATAGGCCAAGAATTCAGGGAATTTGTCAAAAAATTAAAATTAATTTGTTATATGGTTGAAGGACTTTGAAAAGATCTCCCAATTTTAATAGCTTTCTTTTTGCCACAGTTAATAGCTGTTTCTGGGCAACTAGACATTGGAATCAAAGAAGGTTTTTTCTTACATTTTTATCTCCTCTTAATATTTCTTTACTGTGACTAATACTGTACTTTGGTTTTTGTTTTTTTATTTCTTTGGGGTTTTTTGTTTTGTTTTTTTGAGACAGGGTCTCACTATGTAGTTCAGGCTGGCTTGAACTCACTGTGTAGTCCCAGCTGGCCTCGAACTCACAGTGCTCCTTCTGTTTCAGCCTCTTGAGTGCTAGGATTACAGACATGTGCCATTACACCTGGCCTGTGCTCTGTTTTTGAAATGTAGCTCTCAAGAGGTCTTTTTCCTGAGATGAGCTTGTCCCAATCTAGGACATATAGGACAAAATTGTGGATTATATTTAGTGGCAGATCATGCATCATGAACTTGATTCAGTAGGTGATAGGGACTCTATCAGCTTAATGTATGTTCTTCTGTTTAGAATGTGAAAGAGAGGCATGGTGGCACATGCTTATAATCTCAAGTAGTTGGGAGGCTGTGGCGGGTGGATGGAAAGTTTGAGTCCAGGCTGGGCAATTTGGCAAGACCTTGTGTCAAAATAAAAGTGGCTGGGGATATTGCTCAGTTGTTGAGTATCCCTGAGTTCTATCCTTGGTACGGAGAGGAGAGAGTTGGGCGTGTGTGTGTCACATTTTAAGATTAGAGTCTAAAATCAGCTTTCAGTGGGCCTTGAAACTCCTTAAAGAATAGTGTATACGATTTTATGTCCATAGCCCTGTACAGTTACCCTTGTGAAAACTAAAACTTCACTACCTCAGAATAAGACTTCATTAAACAAACTTAATGTAGGATTTCTGCATTTTAAACTATTCTATTCATTTATCTTATTGCTATTGGAAAATGGAGCTTAGGTGGGTATTCTTCAGTTGGGTTCCTGGATATGGTTTTAATCTTAAACTTGTATAATCTTGTTTTGTTTTTTTGTTTTTTGTAAACTTCTTTTTGGTACTGGGGATCTAGCTCGGGTCCTTGCGCTTGCACAGCAGGCAACAAAACCACTGAGCTAAATCCCTGGCCCTTAAACTTGTATAATCTTAACAAGTGTTGACATATTAATACGGTTATCTGTGATGACTATTGAATGATATATATGAAGCACTTGAGTCTGGTGTATAGTATGTAATCAGTAAATGTTGAATTTGAATCTAAGTCTTGCTTAAATAGTTCCACTAGCAAATCTGTGCTTTGGATACCAGTAGAAAAGAATATGGTTAGAGATAATTTGAAATGTATGGAATTAAAATCAGGTTCCTGAATCTAAATTCCTTTTCTGTTATCTGCAGTGAGTGTTGGAGATAAAGTGGTTGCTGTCTATGTACAGCAATCATTCACTGACCATTTTAGCTGTATCAATTTTACTAGATATTTAAAAAGGAATGAAGCATAGTGTCTATTTTTAAGACAAAAAATTGCTATTACTGTGCTTGACCAGAGTACTTGGCAAATGTTAGTTCTCCCCCTCATATATTAGAGTCCTGTGTGTACTACTTGGTGTAAATAGTTTATGCAGTTCTCTACGAATTCCAAAGGACTGTGACGTTTACACACTGAAATGGGAATCCTGAAACTTAGATTGCTAACTTGTGCAAAATGCATGGAACCAGAGTTCTAAATGAAATCTGCCAGTTTGAAGACTCTTGTGCTTCTACATCTCATGTCAGGTGTTCTTCTATGCTAATACGCGAGAATAGACCATGAGGAATTCCACTAACTGCAGTACTTGAGAGACTCCTGACTGGAGCCCAGCTGTGATTGCTTTGCTGTGGCCCTTGCCCTGCTCCTGCTGGATCCTTCCTAAGACCTGCGGAAAAGAGGAAGGAAAGGCACTAAGCCCCTGAGGAGGAGCTGAGCAACAGCTTAAAGGACTCTCTTATTGGCTTTATCCATCTTGAGTTTCATTTCATCTTACGTTTCATTTTATTTCAAATCTCATTTCATCTTATTTCAAAGTTTAAGAAGAAGCCATACTGATGCCTTATGGCACCTGTGTGGATTTCAGAGTCATTCACATTCATGGTGATACAAACATGGAGGCCAAGGAGATATTTTATTGTAACATACATTTAGAAGACATGGCAAACTTGTGAACATATTGATACAGAGGTTAAAGACATTTCATACAGCACATTTTAAATTTAAAAAATAAAGCCAAATATTTTTGGTTTCTTTTTCTTTTTTCTAATTACTTTTTTAAGAGAATGGTTTTAGGCTTCATATTGAAAGAATTGCTTTTCCTCCCCGATTTTGTCTAGTTTTATTGTGAACTTTTTCTGAATTTAAAATTATTTTAATTTAATTTTAGATGTAATTGATTACTTTATGAGGCTTAGCCTTTTGATTCATTATCCTGGGAAAGGTAAATTTATTAAAATATTTGATATACTTTTACTTTGTGACGTGATTTCTTTTTCTATTTTCATGAAATTAATTTCAAAAGCAAAGGTCCCTATTTCTGCTGCTATTACTCCCCTCATTATTACATTAAGATAATCTTCCCTGTGAAAATTTTATTCAATTACTGAGCAGAGAATTTTTCCTTTATTTAGTGAAAATTAGTTTTTACTTGGAAAATTTTTTTTTTAAAAAATAGAGACAGTGATTTCACTAGCATAGATAAAGCAAGGTTACCAGGTGACTTTTCTTTTTTGACCATTGTCATTTGTCTCAGATTTAGGCAGTTTTTGGGGATGAATTTTAACATAGTTGTTAAAGCTATGCCTATAAACAATAAGAAGCGAAGTTCTTTTTCTTCCCTCAAATAGATATTTGGCTAGTTTTCAAAAAATACAGGTTACTTTGGGTTTCTGGTCCAGTGGTCAAAAGGACATCAAATTGCTATTTCATCTAACAAGTTAGTGAACAAAATTAAATTAATGGAAAAATCAACTCTTCTTACGTCTTTTGGATAAATGAAGTCACCTGGCAAAATGTTGTCCCCAAAACTAGATAGGTTGGAGAGTACAGAGAATCACAGTTTACTAGAGCAGAAACCAAAGAGCAGGAACTGCTTGTTGGAAAACCTAAATTTTAGGTATGAATTGCTAAGGCTCAGAGTGGACAAGACTGAGGATTAAAAGCTTCAGAGAAGCCAGGTGTGGTGGCCCACACCTGTAATCCCAGCACTGAGGGAGACCGAGGCAGGAGGATTGCATGGTTGAATCCCACCTGGGCAATTTAGTGAGCTCCTAGTTAAAAAAGGCTGCGGATGAAGCTCAGTGTGAAGGCCCTGGGTTCAGTGCCCACTAGTGCAACAAAAGAGAAACAGAAAACCTCCAGAGGAACCATTCATAGACAGTTTCCCACATTTTTGTGAGATTTACCTCTAGGAACTCAGCTAGACTCTCACAGTCAGTACTGGAGAAAAATGCCCTAAGGATTACAGGAGTAGGAGAGGAAAAGAAATCATTTTGAAATATTATACACTAGAATGAATTTTTCTTAATGAATTTTGCCTTCAGAAGGAACTGGTTTTTTGTTTCCTCCTGACTGAGGGTACTGCGAAGGATAAAAGACTAAGAGAAAGGATTGTTTTAACTGGGGGGCGGTACTGATCTTAGCTCTTCCAAGGCTGACATCATGAGCCCCAGACTTGTCAGTGTTTATTGATCATGCAGGATAGCAGTGGACATAAAGGCAAATGTAGGGAACAGCAGGACTAAGACACTGATGAGAACCAGGCTTGTAAAAAGGGAGGAAGGATGCTTTCCTGTGAAGGACAGGTCATAATCAACGAGTAAACTGTGTTATCTTTAGCTAATGTTTGATCTGGGAGAATGGCTGTACAGAGTCCTAAATCCTCAGCTGTCATGTCATTTTGCTATCAGAGATGTCACAGTATCATTGACCATTGAGATCTCAATTGTGACTGTTGGCATAGGGAGTTCTGTTTCTGTATGACAGCCAAAGGCTCATCTAGCAAGTCACGTGGGCCTAGGACAGACTCACAATTTAATCAATAGCCAATTTATAAGCCAATTCAGTAATATTTTATAGCCTGCCCAGTGTGGTTTCAAGCTGGTCTCCTGCACCCAGTACTGAGGATTGAACCCAGTACCTTCAAACTGAGCTGCATCCCATGACTTTTTATTTTGAGACAGGGGTTTTGCTAAGTTGCTGAATTGCTCAGGCTGGGCTAGAACTTGCTGTCCTCCTGCCTTAGCTTCCCAGACTGCTGGAATCACAGGTGTGCCCTACCATGCTCAGCTAGGAAAAATTATTTAACCAGCGGTTAGCCTGTGTTAGGGTTTTATTAGAACCTTATTAAACTGATCTGTGGAAAGAGAAATACCCAATGATAACCTACTTCATCCTGTTTTACCGCCAAAGGGTGAAAAACCGAGAAGCACTGGTGAAGTTCACATTCAGGAGGCATAAGACCCACTGAAAGTGAGACAGAATCACAAAATTGTAGAATGCCCCCCCCCAACAATTCACCACCGTATTAGTAAAAACATTTAATAGCAGTTTAGCAATTTTTAGAAGTTCATTATGTCTGGCTTCAAGAAAAAATTACATGACATACTAAAATGCAAAAAAAGTTAAGGTGCTTATTTTAAATTTCACAAAGTATTTTCAAGATACCTGAAATGGTAATGGCTGTTTAGCCTCCATCTTGTGGAATATAGATTATAACTGGAAAACATGTAACAGTATTATCATGTGTTTAAGTGAATGTATAAAGCATGTATATATATAAAATTCTTTTTCCATTAAGTTTATTGGTACATTTTAGGTATACAGTATGATGACATTCATCATTGAGAATATGTACCTATACATGATGTACCTTGGTTCTTATTTTTTCCCCGCATTCCCCTGTTGTGCCTTCAACCCCTCCACCTCTCCTTATTTACAAAGACTTTGTTTCCGTTTTGTCCTTTTCTCATATTTTTTTTTACTTCTTTCCTTTCCCCTACCCTTCCATGCCCCCTTCCCTTTGGACCTTTTCTTTCTATTTCATATTATCTGTTATACATTTTGATTCTTATATACACTTTTAGTTTCTCACACCAGAGAAACTATTCGGTATTTAAACATGTGTGTCCTATTTATTTCACTTAAGAGTTTGGCCTCAATTTTGCATCCATGTAGCTATAAATGTCTCTAGTTTCTCATTCTTTATGGCTGAGTACTACTCCATTTTATAAACAAAAACCACATCTTCTTTATCCAGTCTCCAGCTGATGGGCAATTGGGCGATTTCCAAGCTTTAGCTATTATAAACTGTTGCTATGAACGTGGGTGCACATACATTACTGTGGTATAATTCTTTTAATTCTTTTTGGGAAAATACCCAGCAGAGGAATAGCTGGGTCAAGTGGGACCTCTAGTCCTAGTTTTTTTGAGGTATCTCCATATTGATTTTCACAGTGATTGCACCAGTCTGCACTCCCATCAACAATGGAGAAGGGTTCCTTTCTCCCCACAACCTGCCAGCATTTGTTGTTGGTTGATTTCTTGATAGCAGCCATTCTTTATGGGGTGAGGTGGAATCTCAGTGTTTTCATCTGCATCTCTCGAATGACGAGTGATGTTCAACAATTTTTTATGTGTTTATTTGCTGCTTTTATGTCTTTGAGAAATGTCTGTTCATTTCAGATGCCCATTTTTGGATTGGTCTTTAAATTTGGGGGTCTGATTTGAGTTCTTTATATATTTTAGATAGTAGACCTTTGTCTGAGGAACAGCTGGTAAAAATTTTTTCCCACATTGTAGGCTGTCTGTTAGCTCTGTTGGTGGTTTCTCTTGCAGTGCAGAAGCTTTTTAATAAGATGGGATCCCATTTGTTGATTCTTTGTTCTAGTTCCCGAGCTACTGAGGATTTGTTCATAAAGTCTTTTCCTCTGCCAATGTCTTCGAGAGTTCTACCTATCTTCCAGCAAGTGTTTCTGTTTTAATATTTAGATCTTTAATCCACTTCCATTTTAGTTTAGTGCATGGTGAAAGATAGGGGTCTAGTTTTAGTCTTTGGTAGGTTGAAATCCAGTTTTCCTAACACCAATTATTAAAGAGGCTATCTTTCCTCCAATGAGGGTGGTTGGCTCCTTTGTCAAAGATGAGGTAGCTGAATATGCCTGGAGCTGTTTCTGCATCTTCTGATCGATTCCACTGATCCTTGGGTCTGTTTCCTTGCCAGTACCATGGTGTTTTTCTCACAGTGGCTTTGTAGTATAGTTTCAAGTTGGGGATTGTGATATCCCCTATCATGTCTCTGTTGCCTAGAATTGCTTTTGCTATTCTAGGTCTCTTCTGATTCCAAATGAATTTTTGGTTTGTTTTCTCTAGTTTTGTGAAATATACTGTTGGGATTTCAATTGGGATTGCATTGAATCTGAATAGCAGTTTTGGAAGTATGGCCATTTTCATGATATTGTTCTTCCTACCCAGGAACAGGGGATGTCTTCCCATTTTTTTTTTTTTTTTTTTTGGTACCAGGGATCAAACTCAGGTCCTTGCGCTTGCGAGGCAGGCGACGGAACCACTGGGCTAAATCCCCAGCCCTTTCCATTTTTTTTATATCCTCTTCGATCTCTTTTTTCAGAGTGCTGTAGTTTTCAACGTAGAGGTCTTTTGCTTCCTTTGTTAGATTGATTCCAGATATTTCTTTTTTTTGCATGCTATTGTGAAAGGAATTGTTTCCCTAATTTCTCATGTATATAATTAATACATAAATGGCTAAAGAAATCACTGTATATTTATATTGAATAGATTTATCCAGTATACACTAAATTCTTTCAATTTAAATATTTTGAGTTTTTGTAGAGGAGTTCAGTCCCAAATAATATTTACCAGAGCTCCGGGCCACATGTCCATGTCTGGTCATTTTGTTTTAGAGGCTGGAAGGTTGCAGAAATATTAGGTAGGGGTCCTTTTCATATCTAAAAGCAGGCACATTCTCTGAGAGTTAAATATGCCATTTCTAGTTAATGTAGTAATGCAAGGTTTTGAGAAAAAAATTGATTCAAGACTTTGGACAGAAGAAAAATATCAGAAAGAGTAAGGCTGGAGGAATTACAATATCCGATATCAAATTATACTACAAAGCCATAGTAAGAAAAACAGCATGGCATGACACAACAATAGACATAGACCAGTGGAACAGAATAGAGGACACAGAAACAAACTGACATAATCACAGTCATCTGATTTTGGACAAAGGAGTCAAAAATATACATTGAAGAAAAGATAGCTTCTTTAACAAATGGTGCTGGGGAAATGAATATCCACTTGGAAATGATTGAAAGATCCCTTTCACCCTGTGCAAAGATCAATTGAGAATGGATCAAAGACTTGGATATAAGATCTGAACCTCTGAAAATACAGGAGAAAACTCTTGAAGCCATAGGTACAGGAAATACTTCCTGAATAGGACTCCAATAGCATGAAGTAGTGATTATATACCAAATAATTATTTAGCTAATTTATTCATATACATGCTTGGCAGTAATATAAACATGTTTCAAAATTTGAAGTGCTGTTTATTGGTTGTCTCACATAGAGATAGTGATTTTGTTGGAAATCACCTAGAGAGTAGTGAAAAAGGAGAGAGGTATTTATAAGCATCTTTATGCGTGAAGAATTTTGCTAATGGAAAGCACTGGAACATTTGTAAAGAAGTAAACAGAAGGCTATAATGTGTTTGCTTCAACTCTTGAATTTTTAATCTGAATTTTGAATGATGCTAAAGTCACTAGGCAAACAAAGAATTATCACTTAACTAGGCTTAAATTTTAGAATAGTTGGACAAAACAGGATTTTATTTTTTATTTTTATTTTTATTTTTTTGCGGTACTGGGGATTGAACTCAGGATCTTGTGTTTGCAAGATATGCACGGTGCCACTGAGCTAAATCCCTGGCCCAGGATTTTATTTTTTAAAAGAAGAATTATTGATTCTTAAAAATTGAACTTCATTTCATTTTCTCTTTTCTGTTGTTGTTGTTTTTTTGGTGCCAGGGATCAAACTCCGGTCCTTGTGCTTGTGAGGCAGGCAGCAGAACCACTGAACTAAATCCCCGGCCCATCATTTTCTCTTTTTATCTTTTGGCATCTTGATGACCAGCAAATCCTTAATCACCATAATAATTTAACTTCTTTGCTAAAGTAAACTAACATTTAGCAAATGTCAAGGAAATGCTGTATTGCAGATTTTATTCCTAAAGAACCTTCTCCATTTCATTATTTCTTGAATTAATTTATGTATCATTTCCTCCTTCCCAAGTTTGAGGTATAAGTGTGAACAATGATAGTAGTTACATATTTTTCTCTACAATATTCTTCCTCCAATTGACTGGACTTGTAGATTGCTCCTCTGCTATTACCCTGAGAGGCAAACTGGTGTAACGGTAAGAAAAACATGGGCTTTAAAATCTGATTGCCGTACATAACTCAACCCTTCCAGTATTGGCTCTGATTCTTTCCTTTCCCTCCCTTCTTCCTTCCTTGGGGGCGGGTATGGTGTTACGACTTCGTAAGCCTTGATGTCATTACATGTACAATGATAATAACTGTGCAGGTCGTGAGGAACTTGTGAAATAGTGTTTGATACAAAGCAAGGGTTTGACAAATGAGCAGCGTTTGGCAGTTACACCCACTCTTAGTTATTTATTTTTTTAGCACTCAGTTATTTTATTATTTTACAGGAAGCATTTATGAATTGTATTTATTTTTTTAACATAATTGAACAGATTCAGAGATTAGACCAGTACAGAAATACTTTATGAAGGTGCAGGGAAGAAGGAATTCTTTTTTTTTTAATTAACCCTTTACTTGGTGGCCCACTAGAGTAGATAGCATTAGTACAGTAGAGGTATATGAGAAGCCTTGCCCTACACTTTTCAGACATTGACTTTAGTGATACATGCAGGCCACAAGCACAGGGAATATTCTGGGTTGCCATGTGGAAAATGTAGTGCAAGCATTAAGTGTTAAAGAAGTACAGAGAAAGAAAAAAATCACCAAGAATGGGAGTTGGAAGAGAGGTAGTTTAATTGAACTTCAAATGGTACAGTTATTCCAGTTAGGGAGAACCTGGTAAACAGGTTTGTGCATATACTTAGGGACCATGCTCTGCATTTCTGGAGGCAGGCACAGGTCTCAGGGAGAAGAGGATAGGCAAGAGGATGATTGCTTTTGGGGAGTCATCTGCATGAAGTGTTTACTGGAGCCACAAAAGCATGTGACTGGACTAGACATTTTTCTATTTAGAGGATCAGTGAATGAGACTTACAGGGAGGCAGCAGGAGGAAGTAGAGCTATTGAAGGAACTAAGACTTCAAGGGAAACTGGAACACAGAAGCCTCAAGAGAAGAGCGTGTTAAGAAGATTTAGGAAAATGAAATGCAAAGGGGGTAAAAAGAACTAGAAAAGATTGTTTTATTTTTTGTTTTTGAGGGACATTAACTATTTTCTAGGCCTAAATTCCATCAGAGCCTGTTTCCATTTGCTGTGTGGTGTGGTAAGATTGTGAAAAAAGTGAAGTTTAGTATGTTAGCACTGTTTTTAGCACTTTGGATAAGTTTCCTTGATGTCTTTGTTTTCTGCAATTAGATTACTTTTTAAACAAATGTTTTTCTCATGAAATTTAGACAATTTCTATACTGTGAGAAAAATTTTTGCATTTTATTTTGCAGCCGAAGGAATGTTGTTAATATTTATGTAAAGGTCTTGAAATAAGTCTCAGTTGACATCTTCTCAGGGTTATTTTGTGTTGTTTAGGGGATTATATTTAACTCATGAATAAACAAAAAATATTGACAAAAACTGGTCTCTGGGCAGACTTGTCAGTTTATTTTTAAAAGAATATAACTAGCACATTTCTCTCTTACCTTTGAAGAAAGGAAAGCTGTTTTGCATAAATGAATATACTAGTGTTTTTGATGCAATACAATTGGACTTCCTAACCATTTCAATGTAGTATATAAAGTGGTGGTTTTATTACATGTATATATATATATATGCCCTCTGGTGGTAAAAATGCATTATTGCTATTAAGTCAATAGCTTTAGTAATTTCTTTTGAATGTAGTAATGATGTATATCATCTAGCATAAGGAATTACTTTGCAAAAAATGCTAGTGCCGATTGAGAAATAATAACCTAATATGGTTATGATTAATATTACATTATGGCTCTCCCTCTCTTTGTATTTGTGTATTTGTGTGTTCTTTTTTAATTTTTCTGTGAGTTCTAGGTATGTTGTTATTGTGGATACTACTAGCGACATATGGTTATTTAATTGAATTTAAACATTCAGTTCCTTTTTCCAATAGCCATATTTTGAGGCTTTTGACTAGGAGATACTGTGTTGGACAACACAGATTATAATTTCTAACATCACAGAAGATTCTGCTGAATAGTACAGTATGTTCTAATTTGAAAATTTTAATAAGGACTATTTTCATGAAGTAATGACTGTTCTTAAATTTGTAATAAATTTCTGTGCCATGTACTTTTCCGTTCGTTTGTTTGCTTTTGTTTTGTTTTTTTTTTCGTTTGGTATTGGGGATCGAACTTGGGACCATGCACCTGCGAGGCAGGTGGAGGAACCACTGAGCTAAATTTCCAACCCAGAAAATTGTTCTTTCTGTTTTTTTTTTTTTTTTTTTTTTTTTTGGTACTGGGGATCAAACGCAGGACCTTGAGCTTGTGAGGCAGCCGGTGGAACCACTGAGCTAAATCCCCAGCGTCATGAACTTTTTCCATATAAAACAGTTTCTAATTAATTCCAATTCATTATGGGGATCTGTTTGATAGGATTTAAGATTTTATTGTGGCATGTACTTTAATGCAGCTTACATATATCTACTGCCAAATGATTACAGTTTTCTCTATGGACTACATTGAATATTTCTAATATATATTTTTTTGGTACTGGGGATTGAACTCGGGACCTTGTGCTTGTGAGGCAGGCGGCGGAACCACTGATCTAAATCCCTGGACCCCTATTTCTAATATTTTGATTCTCTGTTTTAAATATTCAAGTTAGGTGAAAAATGATGTCATATTTTCTCTGTGCCATTTAATTGAGATTAAAAGCTTTTTTCCCTTTTTGATGGATATTTGAGGTGGAAAGAAAATTGAATCAGAAAATATTATACAACTAAGGCTTTTTAACAGTGTGAATAGTTTAATGTATGTTGATTAAAAAATACATTCGTCACTCAGTTTTCTCTAATGTTAACATCTTAGAAAACTATAGGAGACTATTACAACCAGGATATTGATATTGATGCAATCCACCAATGAGTAAAGTTTTATTTGTACTCACTTGTGTAGGTGTGCGTGTACATATGTATTGGATTCTGTATAGTTTTATCATATGTCTTCACCACTGTCAGGGCATAAAGCAGTTAGAGCACCACAGGATCTTTCAGGCTGCTGCTTATAACTGCATATCATACCTTTCCCCACTCTGCACTCCCATATCCCTCTTGGCAACCACAAATCTGTTTTTCATTGCTAAAATTTAATCATTTCAATTATATAAATGGAACCGTATGATATGTAACTTTTTAGGATTAGCTTTATTTGTTCAATATAATTCTTTGGAGAGTCATCAGAGTTGTTGTATATATTAGTAGTTTTTTCTTTTATTAAGTATACTGTTACTATGCATACATACCATAGTTTAACTCTTCACTTGTTGAAGAACCTCTGGACTGTTTCTAGTCTCTGACTATTAAAGTTGTTACTAACGTTTGTTAATAAGATTTTTGTGTGGACATATTTTCATTTCTCTGATAACTGCCCAGTAGCGCAGTTTGCTGAGTTATTTGAAAATTGCATGTTTAGATTCATTAGAACATTGTCTAACTTTTCCAAAGTCATTGTGTCATTTTTTATTCCCACTAGTGGTGTATGAATGATCCAGCTTCTTTATATCTTTGCTAGCATTTGGTATTGTCACTGTTTTTGGTTTAGTCATTCTGCCATTTTGTTAGATGTGTAGTAATGGTGGTATTAGTTTTGATTTGCATTTTCTATTTCTTTATATATAGGTTATCTTTTTTTTTTTTGGTGCCGGGGATCGAACTCGGATCCTTCTGCTTGCGTAGCAGGCAGTGAAACCACTGAGCTAAATCCCTGGCCCCAGATTATCTTTTTTTAGTGGAGTGTCTGTTCATAACTTTCATCTTCTAAGTGAATTTTTCTTACCATTGAGCTTTGAAAATGCTTTGTGTGTTCTACATACTAGTCTTTTGTCAGATGTATTCACCTGTTTGCTCCACTTGGTAGCTTTTCTTTACATCTTCATATGATTTTCGGCAAGCGGGAATATTTTTAGTTTTGATGGACTCGGTTTCTTATTTTTTCCTTTTATGATTTATGCTATTTGCAAGTCTAAATAATGTTTGCATAACCTTAAATCCTAAAGATTTTCACCTTTGTTGTTTCCTAAAAAAGTTTTGTTTTAAAATTATGTCTATTATGTTGCTTTTCATATATGGTAAGAGGTATGGATCAAAGTTAATTTTTTCCATATGGATATTCAGTTCTTCCTTTTATTTTTTTTAAGATTACTTTCTCCCCTGAATTGTCTTCATGCTTTGTGCTGTTATCAATTGACTTTATATGTCAGGGAGTATTTCTAGAGTTCATTATTTTTTTTGGTGTTTGTCTGCCTTTATATATACCAATATTACACTGTATTGCTTACTGTAGCTTTGTAGTAAGTCTTGAAGTCTGGTAGTATATGTCCTCCATCTTGGTTAATCAAGTTTTGGATGTTCTAGATCCCCTAAATTTCTGTGTGAATTTTAGTTTATTACTATAAGTAATCTTGTGGGATTTTAATTGAGATTACTTTGAATCTGTAGGTTTATTTGAAAGAAAATTGACATCTTTAATACTGTATTCTAATCTGTGAACAAAGTACAGTGGACCCTTGACTTACGAATTCGATCAGTTCCCGAGGGCTGGTTGTAACTCAGATTGGTTGTTAAGTCAGTACAGCTGAGATCTAGATGTTTACCTGGGTACACGCTATATATAACAGGCAGATGAATTTTCCGTTAACTTAATTAACCCAAGCTGTTTGTATGTCAGGCCAGTCATAACTTGAGGGTCCACTGATATCTCTCTTTTTAAGTTTTATTTAATTTTTCTCAGGTATATACAGTTTTCAGTGTACAGACCTTGCTATTTCCTGTCACATTTGCCCGTAAGTTTTTATTTTTAATGCTGCTGTAAATTGTATTTTGTTTGTTTGTTTTTGGTACCAGGGATCAAACTCAGGACCTTGCGCTTGCGAGGCAGGCGGTGGCGCCACTGAGCTAAATCCCTGGCCCTATAAATTGTATTTTTAATTCAGTTTCTAATTGATTGCTTATAGTATGTATTTAGGTTTCTGTGTATTTTATCTTGTGTCCTGCAACCTGTTAACCTCATTTATTTATTTTAGCTTTTTTTTTTAAAAAGCACTTTCCCTAGGCATTATGTAGAGTTCATTGTGGGGCTATCACAGTTTGTTTGGTATCTCTTGATTTCTCTAATCTCTTCAGAAATGTTGTTTTATATGTTTTGTTTGGTTTCTAAGTAGTTTTAGCCAGTCAGGTAAAGTCATTGTTCTCCACATTTTGGCTAGTGTAGTATTTTAGTAGAAACAAGGCATGAAAAGAAAATTACTTTTACATATTTTCTGTTTTATGAAACTCACCTTTCTTCCAGGTTCCTTGAATAATTATATTTAAATTTATTTATACCATCTGCCCTTAATGCAATCTTAGGGTTAGTAACTGTACAGGAGAAATGACAGAATTAGTGGTATTGCTGCTACTCTTTCAAGACAGGGTTTTGATGTGTAGTCCCGGCCAGCCTTGAATGTACTCTGTAATTGAGGCTGGCCTCAGACTCATGGCAATCCTCCTGCCTCAGCCTCCTGAGTGCTGGGACTATACACATGTGCCACTATGTCCGGCTTGGTATTCTTTATACTAGGTGCTAATATATTTTGTACCCTACATTTCAAGGAACCCTATAAGGTGTAGGTAAATTCTTCCTATTTTTTAGTTGGAGAAACTAAAGTTTAGAGAAGCCGTACAATTTGTATACAATGCATGGCCGAAAGTGTCTGATAATTCTAGTCCTGCTCTTCGTAGAAGAACCATTGTGCTGCCTTCAGTGGTAACTCCTTCATGATCACCCATTCTGTTGAGGTGAAGTGTGGAAGTTTAGCATTTCTGTCAGGGAATGAAGGCCTGCATGGGGAGAATGATGGCACTTGGTTAGGAAGAGAAGGATTTTGCATACTGGGATAATAATAAGAAATACCTGAAGGTATTTTTGGTGCCTGAGAGCCACCAAATTATCATTCTGTTCCCATCTCGACTTTGTGATAAAGCAATGTTTTAGGAACAACATTGGTGAATCTTATTTTGATTTACTTAAGAAACATTTATTTTTGGAGTTGATTGCTTTGGTTTTTATTTTTATATGACCTAAGTGATTTTATTTAAAAATTGAAATGAAAAAAAATCTTTGAATAAGCCAGTCTCCAGAGGGTGATATTTACCATGTTTAATTGTGATATATATATTAATTTAAAAGTTACTTCTCAAGAGCTTACAATATCCCAGATACTGTTTTATGTACATTATTTCATTGAATACTTTCACAGCCATTATTGTCAGGTTTCTGTTTTCAGCGGAGTTGCAGACAAGGAAGTTAGAACTTGGTGAAGGTATCCACACTCACCTAACAGTGAAGCAGTGGAGTCTGCAGTGGACTTCTTTGTCTCTGAGACACACTGACAAAAAACAAAACCAAACCCATTTTATGTACATACATGTGTATGACTAGGAGATATTTTTGAGTAGCACCTACTCTGTGATGTTGCACACTATTCTGTATTTCCCCTATAAAGGATACGACATTAATGGGGTCATTACCTGCAGTTTAAAACATTTTGCTCTTGACACTGTATTCACTTCTTGACGTTGTACAGTAGTCACCCAGCTTTGTCTTTTTTTTATCTTGTGCCTTCTTTATTATACCTGTTTGCAAAAGAAACAACTTAAAGCTTTGCAGGAAAAGTAGATTTCCATTTAAAATGAAAGCTAGTGAACTCAACTTCTATTTTTAATGAAGATCTTGTTTATTGATGATGCATTAACTTGGCTTTTCTTATAATTTTGACGTGAAGCAGATATATCATACAAAAATGTTACTTTAAGCCAGGTATGGTGGTGCATGCCTGTAATCCCAGTATGCAGGAGGCTGAGGCAGGATTGCTGTGAGTTCGAGGTCAGCCTGGGCTACATAGTTCAAGGCTAGCCTGAACTACACAGTGAGGCCCTGTCTCAAAAACAAAATGAAACAAACCAAAAAGTTGCTTTAGAGATCTGGCTGCTTAGTAAATAATCTGATAAATCACTGTAGGATTTGTTTAAAATGGAGGCTAATGAATTAAAATGAATTCATATTTTTGGTTAAATTATATTCAGTTAAAACAATTTAAAAATTATGTAACCCGGGCCGGGGATTTAGCTCAGTGGTTTCGCCGCCTGCTGTGCAAGCGCAAGGACCCAGGTTCGATGCCCGGTACCAAAAAAAAAAAAAAAAAAAAAATTATGTAACCCTATTTGTGTTTAATAAATGCTTTTAAACAAATGGAAAATACTGTAATTTTAAACTTTTTGTTGTGTTGCCAGATGGTGCTCACTGTTAATCCAGTTTAAATGCCCATACCATTCTTTGATTTATTTTATGCTATGAGTATTGTTAGTATTTTGGCATGGACGTATACTCAAGTAATAATGGAATCTAGGCTTCAGAAATGAAAGTTAAAAGTAAAATAAAAGAGTCACTAATGTATAGCCCCAGGCTGCATTAAATACACAGCGTTCCTTAGGGTTTCTGGAATTTGATCAGTAGGAATTAGGATAATAATAAAATAAAATAGTAATAGGAAGATAGGTGTTCTGTATTTAATCAAATATCTTTGTCTTTCCCATTGTTCTATACTTTCTTACCAATATTTAGTTGTTGTCAGCTGCTTTTGATATTAATTTTTTTGTTTTAAGTCAGTTTTGGTTCTATTAGTTTCAATTTTTTAATTATTTCAACCATTTCAGTTATTTTATACCTAGATTTGGATTTATGGCATTTTGTCATATTTTTATCACATAAATATGGAATGTTTAAGCTTTACTTGTGTTTAACATAATAAATGGACTTCATCTCTGAATGTGTCCAGTTATACTAGTCCTTAGGATTTTTATAATTACCTGTGAAAAAGAAAAATGATTTATTGTTTTGGTAGCAAAGGATGTTGAGTTTACATTAATAATATGAAATAAGAATTTTATATTCTCATTTAAACTTTTTTATGCAAAAAAGAGTGATAGGCATAATTATATTGAAAGTCAGTTCTGAAAAGAAAACAAAAAGCTTATTTAAAAAAATGAACTGTTTTGGCATTTTAAAAAAGCTTGAAAATAAATATCTAGAACCTAACATTAAAGATGCATTAATATAACAGTTTTTAAACTTATTTTTATTTCAAATATTTAAGGTATACATCATGATGTTTTGCTATGTATATGCATAATGAAATGATATATGAAGTCAAATTAACGTATTCATCACCTTCCGTAGTTTTTTTTGTATTTAAATTGTATTCTTTTAGCATCTTTTTAATATATCATACAATATTATTAGTTGTAGACCTCACATTGTAAATTACAGCTCTAGACTTACTCATTCTACCTAATTGCAAATTTATACTCTTTGACCTGCTTCCTCTCCATCTCTGGCCCTGGTAAACACCATTCTGCTATTTCTATTTGAGTTTTCCTTAGCTTCTGCATGTAAGTGAGAGATTACACTGTGGCTTTCTCTCTGTGTCTGGCTTATTTTGCATAATGTAGTGTTCTCCAGATTCATCCATGTTGTCCGAAGTGGCAGTATCTTTTGTTACATTACTGACAATAATATTTCATTGCATGTGTGTACTGCTGTTTCTTTATGCATTCATCCACTTATGATAGACACATGTTGTTTCCACATTTTGGCTATGGTGAAAAATCTTGCAGTGAACATGAGTATACAGGAGAGTTGCTCATTTTATTCTCTTTGGATATTTACTCACTAAAAGAATTGTTGGTTCATATCATAGTTCTTTTTTAAATTTTTTGAGAGTCCATCATAGATGTACCAATTTACATTCTAACAGTGTATGGGGGTACTTTTTCACTACACCCTCACTCAAATTTATTACCCCTTATCTTTTTGATAATAGCTCTTTTACTAGGTGTGAAGTGATACCAAATTGTGGTTTTAATTTGTATTTTGTTGATGATTAATGATATTGAGTGCTTTTTCATATTTATGTTGGCCATTTTTATGTCTTCTTTGGAAAAATGTCTGTTTTGGTCCTTTGCCCATTTTTAAATCAAGTCACTTTTTTTTTTTGCTGATATTGCACTAGTTTATTACATATTTTGAATATTAACTCTTTGTATATAGTTTGCAGATATTTTCTTGCATTATGAAGGCTGCCTTTTCATTTTGTTGATTACTTTCTTTGCTATGCAGATTTTTAGTTTGATATAGTACCATTTAGCTTTCCTGTAGTTGCCTCAGCTTTTGGTATGATATCTAGAAAGTGAAGGCCAATATCAAGGAGCATTTCCCCTATGTTTTCTAGGAATTTTACAATTTCAGGTCTTGAAGTTAATTTTTGCTTGTAATGTCAGATAAGGGTCCAGATTCTCCTTCTCCCTTCTCCCTCTTCTTCCTCTCTCCCCTTCCTTCCCTTGTCTCCTCTCTCCTCCCTCCTCCCTTACTCCTCTGTCCTCCTTCCTTTCTTCTTTGCATGTAGATGTCCAGTTTCTCCAATACACAGGGACTGTCTTTTTCTCATTTTGTCTTCTTGGCAAGATCTTTGAAAATTAGTTGACCTCATTTGCTTGGATTTTCTAGGCTCTCATTCTGAGCCATTAGTAGAGAATATGTGTCTTTTTTTCAACACTACTATATGGTTTTAATTATTGTAGCTTTGTAATTGTAATTTGAAATTAGGGATTGTGGTGTCTCCAACCTTGTTTTTCTTTCTCAACACTGTTTTGACTCTTCTCAATCTTTGTGGTTCCACATATATTTTAGAACTGTTTTTATTATTTCTGTGAAAAGTGCCATTGGAATTGCATGAATAAGGGTCTGTATTGCTTTGGGAAATGTGGATTATTTTTTCTCTTAAATTCATTTATTGGTACATTTTAGGTATACAATACATTTACATTTATCATTGGGTCCTAGTACCTGTACATGATGTATCTTGGTTCTTATTTTTTCCCCATTACCTGTGCACCCTTCACCCCCTCCACCCTTCCCTATGTACATAGACTTCATTTCTATTTTTTTTCTTTTCTTATAATTTTTCCTTTCCCTTCTTTCCTTTCCCCTTCCCCTAACACCACGGATACCCCTTTGGACCTTTTCTTCCTATTTCATATTATCAGTTGTTTGTTTTAATCATTTTAACCCTTATTTACACTTTCAGTTTCTGATACTAGAGAAACTATTTGGTGTTTACACATGTGTGTCCTATTTATTTCACTTAAGAGTATGACCTCAATGTGCATCCATTTAGCGGTAAGTGTCTCTAGTTTCTCATTCTTTATGGCTGAGTAGTACTCCATTTTATAGAAAAACCACATCTTTATCCAGTTTCCAGTTGATGGGCACTTGGGCTGTTTCCAAGCTTTCGCCATTACGAACTGTGCCGCTCTAAACATGGATGCTCATATATCGCTGTGGTATGGTTCTTTTAATTCTTTTGGGAAGATACCCAGCAGGGGAATAGCTGGATCAAATGGGACCTCTAGTCCTAGTTCGTTGAGGTATCTCCATACTGATTTCCACAGTGATTGCACTAGCCTGCACTCCCACCAACAATGGAGAAGGGTTCCTTTCT
>NW_004624819.1:9221105-9232611 GCF_000247695.1 Heterocephalus glaber | reverse complement strand
AGGTGATTTGTTTCTTTTCTCTAACTGCCTGTAGGATTTTGTTCTTCTGTTGGGTTTCTGGGATCTTGACTATTATATGTCTAGTTGTAGATTTTTTTGATTGTGGCTAGTTGGAGTTCTATATGCCTCACTTATCTGTATGTCCAAATCCCTCCCTCTGTCTGGGAAGTTTTCCACTATTACTTCTGTGAACAGTTTTTTTTATGTCAATTGTACTTTCTCCTGTTGTTTTCGTGGGCTCCTGTCAGTCTTATGTGATTCTTTTTTGCATTATCTAGCTGTTGGATTGATTTCTCGTGGTCTCTTACTATTTTGAAGAAATCTCAGTTTTCATGGTCCTTAACCGCAATCCTGTCCTCTATATCTGATATTCTGTCTTCAGATTCCCTTAATCTGCTGTGCATACTTTCAGTGGAGTTTTAAATCTCCTGAATATTTGTTTGAATCTATTTCATGGATTCCATGTCTTTCTTATGTTGGGCAATCATGGTTTCCATTTCTTTCTTCTGCTGGGCATTCATGGCTTGTAGTACGTTTCTGAGCTCATCTATTTTTTTTAATCTGTTTCTGTTCTAGAGGCTCTAATCCTGTCTTTCACTCTGTTTGCCATCTCTGTAGGTATCTGGGACATTATTTCTGCCTTGAATTTTTCTAGAGAAATTTTGTAGAGCCTCGTTCATCTGTTTTGTTACTGTGCTATCAGGGTGTCCAGGTGGTTGATTATCAGACTTGTCCACCTCGTTTCCCCCAGAATTTGCCTTTTGTGGGGTGTAAGCCTCAGTTTGTGCCTTGCTTGAATGTGTTCTCATTTTTGTTTTTGTTACTGTCCTTGGTTTAATTCCTGGGTTGATACTTCGAAATTGTTTATTGTAAGTATCTTTGTTGCTTGTAATTAGAACTCTTATAGAATGATTGCTTCTTAAGGTGTCTTCCAGATATAGCTAGTCTTTTGGTTTTGAGTCTCTAATGACTGTGAGGCAATCTCATTTTCATTATACCAGGAAAGATCACTGACTAGATGAATCACAACACCTTAGCCCAAGTCATACAATCAGCAACACCGTAGCATCAAGTACATCTTAGACAGTGACAGTTTGTGAAAGTTATTAATCTATGACCTTTGACTGTGAATTAAATCAAAATTGAGGACCAACCCATCATATGTTTATAGTGAATAAACTCTTCAATATAGCAACTCTACCCTTTGGGATGGGGAGTTACAAGGAGTTGGGGAGGGAGTGATACGTAGAAGGATAGGGGAAGGTTAGCAGTGAGGCCAGAGGACACAGGCAAGAGAAGGAAAAAGAGAATAAATGAAAAATACAGAAGAAATACAAATTAGGGCCAGAACAGGAACAAAAAGGGAGATGAAGAACAATGTGGGACAGCAAGAGAGTGAGTGTGAGAGAGAGAGAAAGGAAAGAGAAAATAAAGAAAAAAAAGGAGAGAAAAATAAAAATTTGAAAAGAGTAGGAAAAAAATTAAAAATAAGTGCAAAAAACCCCAATAAGAATAATTTTGGAAATATAAAATAAAAATGAAAATGAAGGGCCTCCTTTAGGGTATGTCTCTGCTGTCACAATAGACAACATGGGCAGCAGATATAAGTCAGTGAGTCTCAGCAAGCCAGTTGCAGACCCGTGAGATTCAGGCAGATTTCTTGCGGCAAGTCCCAAGTTGAGCTCCCTGTCCTGCAGGGTTGAACTCTGCAAGGTTGTACTGCAGGTTCCAGCTCCCCTTCCCCTAAAGATAGTCCAGGTTCCGATGGGAGGTGATGATCCCTCCAACTTACCAAGTATGGTGGTCTGGTGTCCCCTGTGTCTTTGTAGTGTGGAACCAGGTGGCAGTATAGCCAGGAGGCCAGAGGCAGGAGCGGGGGAGGGTGGTGGCAGGGCGGTGGTGGTGGTGGGTCCTGCAAACGGATTGCCACTGTGGGCATGGCCAGTGGCGAGGGGTCCTCACTTTCTGGCTGGTCCCCACTGGTGTGCTTGGCGCGGGCTCTTCTGAGCAGGGCTCCCGGCGACCTGGGACTTCTGTCTCTGGCGCCCCTTCGGTGTTCTTGGCGCGGACTCAAATGTGGATACTTTGACAATGTAGTTATTTCAGTCCATGAACTTGGGCTATCTTTCCATTTGTGTCTTCCATTTTTCATCAATGTTTTACACTTTTCAGTGCATTCATTCGTTAAATTTATTCCTAAATAATGCTATGGTATATGGCATTGTTGTCCTCAGTTATTTTTTAGATACATTCCCTACTAGTGTAAGTAAATAGTTGATTTTTTTGTAGTTGATTTTGTATTCTGCTACTTTACTGAATTCATTTACTGGTTCTAATAGTTTTAAAATAGAATCTTTGGGTTTTCTGCATATAAGACCATGCTGCCAACAGATAGATTATTTTACTTTTCTTTTCTGATGTGGAGGCCCTTTATTTTTGTCTGACTCATTGTAGCTAGTACCTCTGTTACTGTGTTGAATAGAATAGAAGTAGGTGTCCTTGCTTTGTACAAGATTTTATAGGAAAAGTTTTCCCCCGTGGATTATCATGTCTGTTGTGTGCTTTCACAAATGGCTTTTATTATATTGGAAATTTCTCTCTATACCTGTTCTGTTGGAAGTTTTTTTTAATCACAAAAGGGTATTGGACTTTGTCAAAGGCTTTTTGTGCATGTTTGAGACAGTATTGTGGTTTTATCTTTCATTCTGTTATTGTAGTTTATCATATTGATTGATTGTGTATGCTAAGTCAACCTTGAATTCCAGGGGTAAATCTCACTTGGTTTTTGATGTATTGTTGAATTGGATTTGCTAATTTTTATTGAGGTCTTTGCGTCTGTGTTAATGAGAGATACTGGCTTGTATTGTTTTTGTTTGTTTTGTTTTTTGGTGGTGTCTTTGTCTAACTTTGGTATCAGGGTGGTACTCGCCTCATGAATGATTTTGGAAGTTCCTTCTTTGTTTGTGTTGGTGTGTTTTGTTTTGTTTTTGAAAATATTCTTACTACTTTTGTGTTTTGGAAGAGTTTAAGAATGATTGGTGTTAATTATTCTTGGAATGTTTCATAGAATTTGGCTGTGAAATCACTGACTCTAGGCTTTGTTGAGAGTTTTTTTTTCCCTCTGCTTCTTTAACCTCTCTATTGGTAATTGGTCTCTTCAGCAATTCTATTTGTTTTTGAGTCAGTCTTGGCAGGTTTTATGTTTTTAGTAGTTTATTCATTTCCTCTGGGTTATAATATTTGTTAGCATATAACTGTTCAAAATAGTTTTTTTTTTTTTTTTGGTGCCAGGAATCGAACTTGGGACTTTGTGCTTGTGAGGCAGGTGGAGGCACCACTGACCTAAATACCCGGCCCTTCAAAATAGTTTTTTATGACCTTTTTTAATTACTGATGCATCTGTCGTAGCACCTACACTTTCATTTCTGATTTTCTTTGAGTCCTCTCGTATACTAGACAAGTTTTTTTCAATTTTATTATTTTAAAAACCAAATCTTACTTAGTTTTGTTTTTTTTTCCTCGAGTTTTTAAATTCTCAATTTGACTTGTCACTGCTTTGTTCACTGTTATTTCCCATTCTATTAACTTGGTGTAAATCTGTTTTTCCAAATCTTTGAGATATAAAAGTTAGATTGATTACTTGAGGTATTCTTTTTAAATATAGAGTATGTGTTTATTGCTGTAAATTTCCTCTTATTATTGCTTTTGCTGCATCCTGTAAGTTTTGGTGTTTTCATTTTTGTTCATCTTTAGATATTTAAAAAATCCTCCCCCCAAAGAAATTCCCTTTTGGTTTCCTTTGACTCTGGTTGTTTCAGAGTGTGTTACTTTGTTTCCACTTATTTGTGGGTTTTCTATTTTCTTGCTTCTATTGTTTCTAGTTTCATTGGATTGTGGTTGGAAAAGATACTCTGTATCAATTATGGTTCACTAGAGGAACAGTCAGTAGAAAAATAATATACAGTATAATTACTCCAGGGGATTTGTTAGGCAGGATCAGGAGCAGGTTAGTTCATAGTGATCAAACTGCATCCTGGAGAGTGGGCGGATCCCGTCCAAGATGGCAGCCACAGAACAGGAGGGATCAAGAATGCAGTTCCAGTCTGTGACTGATGGTCTGAAGCTGCCTGGAGAGTTGCTGGCATGAGTGCACATTGAAAGGTCAAAGAAGCCAGAGTCTGATGTCCACAAGCAATGGCAGTAGCAAAAGACGCACTCAGAGTGCAGGTTTCCCAACACAGCCAACTTCCTTCTCCTTCCTCTTTCATTCTGTCTGGGCTGTAGGCCTGTTAGATGGTGCTTCTCAGAATCAGGACAGCTCTTTCCACCTCAGCTTGCTGGCCAACATGCTAATCATGTCTGGACGCGCTCCCCACAGATAAACCCAAAAGTGTGCTTTAGTACTCTGCTGTGTGTCTCTGAATCTAGTCAAGTTGAAATCATGATAATTGGTCACCATCCATTCCTTCTCAAGTTGACACCTAAATACATCTTCTTAAACCATACTTAATCTTCAAGTAATGACAGTAATAAGTTCATAATTCCTCCTAACATGATACAGCTGTCTGGCATACAACTGAAAATGCACTAATTCCTTCCCCAGAATAGGAGGCAAAGATGTTTTTTCCTTTGGGTGATGCTTACTCTTCTTCTGACACTCTGTAATATAAGTTATGTTAGTGTGATATTATAATAATGGATTTAAAAATAAGTACTAATAGTACGTCAACCAACGTTATGTTGCATGGTACAGGAATATGAAGAAAGAAAACAAAGATCTGCTTAAAATACGTGTAGATATGCACAAGCATATTAACAAAATAGAAAAGATACACTCATGACAATTACAGTGCTTGTTTCTGTAACTCGTCAAATCATTCTAGCTAGTATTTATAACCACCTTTCTCTACTGCCCATTCTGTATTCCTTTAGCCTTCAGGAAGCACCTTAGCTGGTCTTGGTTCTTTACCTGCTGGGGTGAACATTGTTTCAGTTTTGAAAGTTCTAGGCCATTTATCATCCTTCCTGGATTGAGTAGTTGTAGTTTCCCATGACTTACTAAAAGGACATGGTAATACTGTACTAGCAGATATCCTAAGAGTTGTCCTGCACTCCACATGTATTCTTCCTTACCCCCATTGTGGAGTAGTAATTGTCCAGTTTCCTCTTGGTAGTCTGGACCAGTTATTCTTGCCAACACTGCAATTTTTTTTTTTTTAAGCTTGTTCTGAGAGGCAGGAGGGGCCCGAAATGGCCAGAGGGAAGTCTTAGCTTCCAGTTCAATAGGATCATTGTTGTACTTCCTAGTAGAAGCCTTCCCTCCTCTGGAACTAAGATTTCTAGGCCAGTAGAGCATAAGGTTGTGGAAGCAGGAGGCAAAAAGTTTGATAGTTCATCAGTAGGGATAATGGTGAGTGGTACCATTCCCATTTCCACTCCTTGATTCATGAATTCTGATTATGGGAGAAACAGTACTGTTGGATACTAATTCAGAGTATATACAGCTTTCTGCAGAACCTTGTTCTAGTCCTGCAAGATATTGCCACCTAGCTGTTCCTATAACTATCTTCAAAAGGCTATTCCATCGTTCTATTAATTTAGCCATTTCTGAATGGTGGAGAACATGGTAAGACCAGTGAATTTCTTGAGCATAAACCTATTACTACATTTCTTTGGCCATGAAGTGTGTCATTGGTCAAAAGCAGTGGTGTGTGAGATACCATGACATTGGATAAGGCATTCTGTAAGTCCATGGATGGTAGTTGTGCAGAAGCATCATGTGAAGGGAAGGCACATCCATATCCAGAATAAATATCTATTTCAGTGAGGCTGAGGTGCTGTCCCTTCCATGATGGGAACGATCTAGTATAATCAACCTAGTATAATCTAGTGTAATCAGCCATCAGGTTGCAGGCTGATCACCCTGGAGAATGGTGCTGTACTGGGGACTCATGGTTGGTCTCTGTGACTGGCAGGTTGGGCAACTCAGAAGTGGCTGTAGCCAGAGAGCCTCAGTGATTTGAGAGTCTGTGCTGCTGAGCCCATCCATAACCTGCATCTTTGCCGTCAGGGCCACTTGGTTCATGAGTCCATTGGGCAGTGACAGGTGGCTGAGGAAAGAGGTTGTCTGCTATCCACAGAACAGAACATCCTATACACTTGATTATTCAAGTTCTCTTCTGTTGAAGTCACCTTTTGGTGAACATTTACATGGGGAACAGATATATTTACAGTCTTTGCTCATATAGAAAGGTCGATCCACATACTTCTTCTCCATATATCTTTGTCATCCATTTTCCAGGCATGGTCCTTTCAAGTCACTGATCAACTAGCCAAACCATTGGCTACAGCCCATAAATTAGTATATAGTTGTATAGCTGGCCATTTTTTCTTTGAAGCAGAATATTGACTGGTGCACTGACGGAAGTTCTGTCTACTATAAAGGTATCCTACTGTCCTTCAGGGATGTCCTGGAAAGGGGCTGCAGTGCTACAGCTCTGCACTTTTAGGTAGTGGTTGTAAGGAGAACCATCTGTAAACCAGGCCCTAGTCTATTCTTCCTTTGTCAGCTGATCATGAGGCTATTGGTGCATGCTGGGGAACAGGAAGCAGTACAGCAGAAGTAGCAACCACAAGCATTTGGGTCATTTTTTTTTTTTTTTTTTTTGTACTGGGGATCAAACTCAGGACCTTGCGCTTGTGAGGCAGGTGCCAGAACCACTCAGCTAAATCCCCAGCCCTGGGTCACTTCTTCATGTAACTTACTTGTGCCTTACCCCATATATACCACTTCCATTTGATGACAGTTTGTTGCTGTGCACATCTGATTTTATGGCTTGGAGGGTCACATAACACCCAGTTCATGATGGGCACCTCGGGTCACAGGGTAACTTGGTGTCTCATGGACAAGCATTCTGTTTCCCGTAGGGCCTAGTAGCAGGCTGGGAGTTGTTTCTTAAAGAAAGAATGGTTGTCTGTAGATAGTGACAGAGCCTTGCTCCAAAATCCTAAGGGCCTGTACTGTAATTCGTCTGTGGGGCCTGCCAGAGGCTCCAAAAAGCATTTTTGCCTGTCGCTGACACAAGTACCATTGCATCTGCTGGATGCAATGGCCAAGTGGCAGACAGCCTGCATAGCAGCCTGGACTTGTTGCAGAGTCTTCTCTTGTTCTCAAAACTAAGAGCTTGCAGAGTCATTTGGTAAATGGGCCAGAGTAACACTCCAAGTGAGAAATCCAAAACCCAAGTAGGCCTCCTAGGCATTTTGCTTCTTTCTTGGCTGTAGGAGGGGTCAGATGCAACAACGTATTTTTTACCTTAGAAGGGATATCTTAGCATGCCCGACTCCACTGGACTCCTAGAAATTTCACCCAGGGCCCTTTTAGTTTATTTTACATCCTCTGACACTTGGACGTTTTACCAGTAGCTTCTGAGCGGTTGCTAATTCTTGCTCCTTGGTCCAGTCAGCATGATGTTGTTGATGTAATAGATCAGTGTGATACCCTGTGGAAGAGAATGATGATCATGATTCCAAACTAATTCATAACACAAAGTTGGGGAGTTGATGCACCCCTGAGGTAGGAAAGTAAAGATATATTGCTGGCCTTGCCAGCTGAAAGCAAATGCTTCTGGTGGGCATTATGGATAGGTATGGAAAAGAGGGCATTTGTGATATTAACAGCTGCATACCAGGTAGCAGCTCAAGCAGTGAGATGTGTTAACCTGCTTAAGCACTGAAACCATACCTGTTGTGCCACAGTTGGAGTCACCACTTGATTAAGCTTGCGGTAATCTTATCATTTTCCATAATCTGTTTGCCTTCTGCACAGTCCAAATGGGAGACCTAAATGGGGATGTGATGGGAACCACCACTCCTGCATCTTTTAAGTCCTCACTAGTGGCTCTAATCTCTTCATTCCCTCCAGGGATTTGGCTTTTCTTGCTATAATACCCCTCACTCCATGAGTTAGGGAATCAGTGTGAGGATTCCGCCAAGTCCAAATTATGCATTTAGAACTAGGGAAATACCCACAGAATGAATTTGGGGACCCACCAGACCCACTGTGACTCTTACCTTGCCTAAAACTCCATTGATTACCTGATATCCATAAGCTCCTAGTCTGGTTGGAAAGCCACAACAATGTTTCAGATCACCTGGAATCAGCATCAGTTCAGAACTAGTGTCTAGTGTCTCCCAAAATGCTATTTCCTTTTCCCCAATATGGTTACCCTGCTAAAAGGCGATAGGACCCTTTAATTGAAGGAGAAAGATTAACTATGTAACTTCTTGGTAGTTCACCATGGTCCTTCTTTAAGGGGACCTCGCCTAATTTTCATTCAAAGTGTTCTGGGTCTGTCAACTGGGAATTGGTATAATATGTAGCCAGTGCCATAGATCTACACAAGTCAGACCATTCTGATTATTGCTTTGCCTCTTGAGCCTGTTAAAGGTCTAGAGGTGAAAGTGGTGGTGAGAGTGGTCCTGCATTATCTTGCTTGGTAACTGCCTCAGGGAAGGTCCTTACTGCTTCTGCAGGTGAGGCAGAATTAGTTCCCTGAGGCAGAGATGGAGAGGCCAGTACCATAGGGGCTGGGAGTGGGGAAGCCTCTACCACTGAGGGTGGGAGGCCACTTCCTCTGGCAAAATACCGTCAGAATTTGGGAGTTCAGTGTCCCTAGCCTCATCATGGTCCTCCCCGAAATCTCTGTCCCAGTTTACAGGTTATCATTCTTTTTTAGTCAGTGTCCTCACTTTAACTTCAGATAACCTTTCAGAGGTTGAGTTAAATTTGTGCTCTAATTCAGTTAATCACACGTTGAAGGCTTGTGTTTGGTTTTCAGCAACTTCAGTGCTAAGGCTGTAGGAGAGAAGATTGTCCCTGAGAACACACTGGAAAGCCTTTAGGTTGGGTGTGCATGTCTGGACCAGGGAAATTGAATCTTTTTTTTTGATCACCTGAAATCACTCAACTTTACACAAATGGAGTTAGGTTGGCTATCACAGTAACATTCCGCCCCTGGCACTGAAGAATTATGTACATTCCTTTTCATAAAAGGATTTTAGTTCATCTCCAAGAGTTGACAAAGACCTAACAGTTTCCACATTACTAAAAAGTCCAAGTCCAAAGTCTCCTGAAATTGAATCTTTGAGTTCTTTCTTTTCTTTTATTACTTTCTTCAGAGATGTTAAGAGCAACCAGCCAACTTCATTATCTCTTAGTCTTTCGGAAAAGTTCAAAAGCATCTTGTATAGAGTCACGAAATTTCTTGCCTCTCAGAGTGGTGAATTAGGACTGTCAACTGGATCTGGGTTGCATATCTCTTTAAACAGTTTGCAACAGGGACTCTTATACTCTAAATTATCAGGAGAGACTATGGCAACTGAAATTAGAGAGCCAACTCCAGGAACCATGAAATTGACTAGGAGGACGCAACTTTAGAATTCTGCTTCTTTAGAACAGCCTTCGGTACCAAAATCTGTATTGGTCAGGGTAAAGTAGAGAAACAGAATCAGAATGCACTTGGATTTATTAGGCCCGCATGATCAGAGGTGGGGTGTCCCACAGATGCGTCTGCATAGGGCAGGGCCAGAGGATCCATTAGCTGCTTAGTCTCGAGAACAAGAGGGACGTTCTGCTTGCATGCTGTGGAATACACTGTCCTTGGGTATGATTGAGGATGAGACTCCCTAGAATCTTGAACAGTGTGTTTGATGCAGTAGACACTGAATCTGTTATAGATGAATGCATGTGCTGCTGTTCCTAATTTGAGTGTAACATTTTCCATAATTGCAATTCTGATGGACTTATTTAAATACTAGAATTTAAATGCTGTCTTTATGAGTAGAGAGATACCAGATTTTGGGCTACTGGAGTCTCCTTTTAGAGGTGATTTCCAAGTCCTTCCTGTCCTGAACAAAAAATTGAGTGAAACAAGCATAAACAGTGGCAGAGTTTCACATTTATTAAAAAACAGAAGGATAGGAGAAAAACGGGCTCTGCAAAGTGGGTTTGGGGCAAGTAAAAAGGGAGAAAAAAAAAAAAAGAATATGGGGTGGGGTGTCATGAGCCTTAGTGAGCTCTTAATGATGACTGTCTCTTTTTTCATATTCCCCCTGCATGCGTCATATCCAGGTCATCCTAACAACTTGACCAACTTCTCGCAAGAAGTCCACGGGCAGGGTTCTGAGAGCTGTTCTTGTTCTGCACGTGTGTTCTGGAATCTTGTCACGCCTCCTTTCCCAGCCAGTTTAACCATGCCCTAACTTCCTATGAAAAGAGGGTTTTATTTTATTTTTTAGGTACTGGGGATCGAACTCGGGACCTTGCACTTGTGAAGCAGGGCTCGGAACCACTGAGCTAAATCCCCGGCCCGCAAAGAGGCTTTAAAATTCATTCTAGAACTTCTTATTTCCAAGGTTTTCTGTTACATTGTTGGTTTGGTTCTGCAGAAGATTCTTACATAATTCAGAAACAATGTTAAAGGTAAAATTTGGGTGGGGGGATACCAGGGATCGAACTCAGGACTTTATGCTTGCAAGGCAGGAGGTGGCACCACTGAGCTAAAACCCTGGCCTAAAGGTAAAATTTTTTTTAATAAAACAAATATTCTTTTCCTACTATTTAATAGCAGTCTTGTTTCAGACAAATTTTAGAAGTAGAAATGACTTCCTTTTTTGTGAGTGATCTTTGTACATGCAAGGGTGTTTATTTGAGGATGTTTTTAAAGGTAGGAAATGTGCTGTGAGCTCATTTTTGAGTGATGACAATTGCTTGGCTTCAAAATTAGTGATTCATATTCCAACTTGTAGGAAATGATTGATTAAAGTAGCTTGCAGGGATTTGGGGTGTAGCTTAGTAGTAGAGTGGTTGCCTAGCCTGTGTGAGGTCCTGGGTTTGATCCTGAGTACTGTATTCCAAAAACGAATGAATGAATGAATAAAAAACAAACTAGCATACAGATTTTTTTTATTATCATTGTGATAACTCCTTTGAAATTTATGGTTGTGCAGGAACTCTGGTTGCAAAATGTTATCCCCATATATTAGCCATCTCTTAGCATTACTGATGCTACTTTACAGGAAAAACGTGAATGTGACAGAGATAACCAGAGGTGATTAGGCCATACCAAAATATATTTAGATTTAAAAAGAGAATATTTTAAAAATTTTATTTCCTTCTTAGTATAACATTGCATGATAAACATACTTAATATTAAAAAATTAACTGTGCAGTATATCCTATTGAATATGTTTGCTAGAAGAAACCATTTAGGTAAGCTTTTAGGTTTAATAGAAGGTTTAATGTCATCTCTAGGTCTATCTTCTGAGTTTAATTTCATCTTTTTTTTTTATTAAATTTTTTTATTGGTACATTGTAGGTATACAACACAATTACATTTCTCATTGGGAAATTGTACCTTTACATGATGCATCTTGGTTCTTATTTTTTCCCCATTCCTAGCCCTCCCTTCACCCCCTCCACCCTTCCCTATTTACAAAGACTTTA
>NW_004624819.1:9162621-9210919 GCF_000247695.1 Heterocephalus glaber | reverse complement strand
TAATCTCCTGGAAATCTGTTTGCATCTGTTTCATGGATTCCATTTGTTTCCTATGTTGGGATTCCATCATGTTCCTCAGCTCCTCTGTTTTTTTTATCTGTGTCCTCTCTAGATTTATTAATCATGTCTTGCATTATGGGCACAATCTCTGCTTTTAAGTGAGAAATTATTTCTGATTTCATTTTTTCCAGATCCTCTTTTGTTGCCAGTTCATGGAGTCCAGGTGGTTGAGTATCACAATATTCCATCTCGTTTCCCTTTGGGGTTGTTTTAGGTGATCTGGAAGTCTGGTTTTGAAACTTGTTTATATGTCTTCTCATTTCAGTGGGGCGGGGAGGGGGTATGTGTGCTGCTAGTGCCCGCGTGGCTCACCTCCTCTGTGCTTGCAGGGGTGGTACGGTGGCCCAGAAGCCTGTTCTTGTGTGCTGGGAGCAGCTCACCTCCTCTGTGCTCTGGGGCGGGGAGGGTGTGGTATGGTGTCCGGGAAGCCTCCTCTTGTGCACTAGGAGCCCTGAATTGAATTCTTACAGTCTCTAATCCTGTGTGATGAAGAAAGAAATAAATTTAAAATAATGTGGGAAGAATTGATACTTCTGGAGGGATGAAGAAATGATTTGGAATTTAAAATTTATATAATTGCTTCAATAGTAAGTGACTTAGCATTTCAGAAAGTTAACAAAGTAGAGTAAAAGCAGTCAACCAATGTAAGCAATCTCTGTTTGAATAATGAAGTAACCAGAGAAGGAGACACAAAGTACTTGTAGTTGCATTTAGAGATTTGCCCATGTTATGGTCTCTGTTTCTCTCTCTTGCTCAGTAGTGGTTTTCTTTATATTTTGAGCCCACATTTCTTCGTCTTTAGAATGAATGATAATACCCACCTCACACACTTATTAGGAGTAAACCAGACAATGCATGTAGAAATATGAATGAAGCATTATATATTCAATAAGATGGTGGTTTTTGCTGAAATACTCTTCTAGAGATTTTGACAGCAGTAGCTTAGATGACTTAAGGTCTTAGCAGTCATTTGTGGGTAGAGACTGTCAAAATTTTTGTAATAGACATTGTGCTGGGTGTAGAGGATACAGAGATCAATAAAATAATCTCAAAGAAATCACTGTCAGAAAAGACAGCTAAAATAATTAACTGTACATCATTGTGATAAATGTTATTAAGAAGGGTTGTTGGAGGAATTGGAGACGGCTTTACAGAAGAACCAAATCTTAAAGGGAACTTACTGTTAGCAGTGAGTGTTAAGTTCTTCATCATATTTTCTTTTTATAAAAAAACAATTGAAAGAACCTTTTTTGTTAGGTAATCATAGAAATCAGAAATTTAAGAGATATTTCTTTTCTGAAGGGCACATAATTTCATGCTATTTTTCTCAAATGGTATGAAAGCTGCAAGACATGTATATTGAAATCACAGTAGAATTCCTGTTCATTTTTAGATATATAATGTTTTTACATTATTTAGACATAGGATTTATTATCTGGTAAACTTCAGTTTTCCATTTTCTATAGGGTTTTCATACTCCTTCATTTCTCTTTGAAATTTATTAATATACAAATTATATACAAAGCATTATACAAATTTCAGGGGCATTTATGTATTTAAATTAAAAACGTAGTAATAAGGTACTTAAGCATTGTAATTTTGACCACGTATTGCTACATAGCACATACTCTTCAAGATGAGATGGAGTATCTTGTACTTCTATCTTGTCTAGACTTTATGTGCAGTTACTGAACCTTTTTATAATTGCCTAGAATACCATTGACTCTAGGAATCCTGAAGTAATGTCACCGGTCATCATTCATCTTTTTGTCTTCTGTGTTCCTGCACTATTTACTTTTGTTAGGATTTGGATCAAAAAATGTCCCCCAAAGGCTCAGGTGTTCAGAGGAAGAGCTTTTGGAAGCTGATTAGATTACCTTATCCATTGATTGATCTATTAATGAATTTATAGTTGAATGTGCTATTAGGAAATAGGGCCTGGTTGGAGGAAGCAGGTCACTGGGGGTGGGACTTAGTAAGGAATAGCTTTTCTCTAGTTTTTCCTTCTCTCACTTTGCTACCCAGCTGCCCTACTGAGAGCTGCCCTTCAGCTGTGAAGTTCCTGCCCCCATAGGCATGAAGCTGTGGAGTCATCTGACCATGGGCTGAAGTTTCTGAAGACATGAGCCACAATAAATATTTACTTCTTTAAGTTGGTTTATGTTGAGTATTATGTCCTAGTGATGGAAAGGTTACTAATACATTACACTGACTTTATAGACTTGAAGGAACCCCCTTGAGAACATAATCTTTGTCCTCTTCTTTTACTACTTTGGTCAAAATAGGCACTTAGTATACAATTGGTGATTTAATTTGCATGTAGAGCAATTTACAGGTTTGTTTAAAATATATTTTCTTTCTTTTTGTCTTTATTTTTCACTTTTCTTTTTTGGTACCAAGACTTTAAAACAGGGCCTCATGCTTGCCAGGCAGGCACTGTGCCATTGAGCTACATCCCCAGCCCTATTTTATTATTCTTTAATCCCACTTTTAGGCTTTTGGGTTTGAAATTTGGGATTATTAAATCTCTGGTATGTTCTGTTTGGTGCTACCAACCTACAGTTATAATTCACATTGAATTAGATTATAGGTTGAGCTGCTATAAAAAAGAAAATCCCACAAAATATTGTGTCTTAAACAGACTAGAACATTATTTTTCCTTCACGTTAGGCAGTGGAGATAAACTCTCCATTGTAAATAGAGTAACACTGTCACCTTCAACATGGGGCTTTTGATTCTGTCTCCATGGTAGCAGGTTCATTTCTCAAAGCTAATAGGAAAGGGGAAGGGGGCCAGGAGAACACAGGGCCAGTTTGGTTAATAGCAAAACATATAACTTCCGCTCACATTCTGTTGGCCAGAACTTGGTTGTGTGATTGTACTTTGCTGCCGGGGAGGCTGGGAAATACTAGTCTGTATGGGTAGTTATGCTTCTGCATAATACTCAGAGGTCTTTATTACTAAAAGGAAGAATGGGAAAGCTGATTATTAAGGACTACAATTTTTGTCCCACATTTTTAAAAACAAAGTAGATTTATTGGTGTAGGAATCAAAGACTGCTCATTTCCTTACTATAGTATATGTGATATTAGGGGGCATATAGAGCTTTCCCATTGAGAAATTTTCCATTTACTTTAAAAGACATAGCTAATAATAAATGAAAAAACAGCAGGTACCTATTGTTGCATACTATATGAGACAAGCTCTTATGAGCTGTAGAAATTTATAGGAAAATGGAATGGACAGGTAAAGTAAAAGGGGAAAGCTTTAAGGAGAAGCTAGAACTCTACTCGGGCCTTGAAGATGGGTTACAGTTTGTATGATCGCAAACAGAACACTGTTGGTCATTTCATCTCAATGTGTCACTGTCATTAAAGCATTCAGCAGATCTCCTGCAAAGTTTTCTGAGCTTTTACAAGTACCTTTATATTTTGAATCCCAAGTATAGCACTTGCAAATATTTTGGTCTCTGCTTTTTCTTTTGTCACTGTATTTTCTATCACCATGTCCTCTCAGTTATTCCTGGTGATTTTTGCATTTATTTCCACTCTTATGGTCACCACACTTATCAGTCCCTGGATACATATGTGAAACAGATAAGAAAGGTAAATAATCACCAGAAAACTGTTAGACTAATAAATTCAGCAAAGTGGTAGGATACAAAATATGCAAAAAACAATAGTGTTACTATACCCCAAGAATGAACCCTCTGAGAAAGAAATCAAAAAAACAGTCCCATTCACAGTAACCTTAAAAAAAAGGGGGGGAGGTATCTAGGAATCAACCTAACCAAGAAAGTTAAAGACCACTGTAATGAAAACTACATTGGTCTAAAAAGAGATAAAAAAGATATTAGAAAATGGAAAAATACTGCCTTTTCTTGGATAGGCAGAACTGGTATCAAAGTAGTCATATTATAAAAAATGAAACATTTAATGCAATCTCCATCAAAATACCATCAGATTATTTCACAGAACTAGAAAAAAAATGGAAAACATTATAAGGAACCAGAAGAGACCCAGAATAGTCAAAAGTAATCAGGAGCAAGGCATGAGATACAATCTTAGACTTCAGGTTGTATTACAGAGTTACAGTAGTAGAAACAGCATGGTACTTGTTATGGCTTATGCTTAGATGTCCCCCCAAAGTCTCATGTGGTGGGATTTTTTCAGAGGTGGCTGGATCTCTAGAGTGTGTGACACTGGAATTTATTCATGGTGCAGTGCTAGGATCAGGGGTGCTAGGATTAAGGGTGTGAGTACTACCAGCCCTAAGTAGCCTGGATAAGATGAAAGGGATAGAAAGAGCTGTGGTCATCCCTTGCTTCCTTTGCTGCGTTCTGCCTACCATGAACTGTTTTTCCTCTGGAACGCCTGTCTGCCATGCCACCCTGCCTTGGAGCCAGCCGATTATGGACTAAAACCTGTACAGATTGTGAGCCAAATAAACCTTTCCTCCCTTAACTTTGGGCATCGGGTATTTTGTCTCAGCAACAAGTAACAGTACTGGCACAAAAACAGGCATATTGACTAATGGAATAGAATTGAGGCTGCAGAAACAACCTCAAGCACATTTAGCCACCTGATTTTTGACCAGGATTCCAATAATATATGCTAAGAAAATATAGCCTCTTTAACAAATGGTGCTGGGAGAACTGGTTATCCACATAGAGAAGTATGAATCTTGATCCATATCTCTCACACTGTACTAAAATCAAATCAAAACGGATCACAGACATATATAAAAATAGCACTGAATCTGCTGGAAGAAAAAATTGATAAAACTCTTGAAGATATAGGCATAGGCAAAGGGTTCCTGAATGGAACCCCAGTTATATAAGAAATAATACCAAGAATCAGTAAATGGGATTATATCAAATTAAAAAGCTTCTGCACAGCAAAGGAAACAACCAATAGAATAAAAAGATAATCCTACATAATGGGACGATTTTTTTTTTAACCAGCAACTCCTCAGACAGAACTGTGTCTAAAATATATAAAAAGAACTCAAAAGTTAGACCCCCCCCAAATAAAAGACCTAATTAAAAAATGAGCAGTTGAAATGAATAGACATTTCACAGAATAAGAAATACAAATGGTGAATAATTACATGAAAAAATGTTCAGCATCCTTGGCCATTACAGAAATGCAAATTAAAACAACACTAGAATAAGTTTCTTATTTCAGTAGGGATGGGGTTCATCAAGGATTCAAAAAGCAAATGCTGGGGAAGTTGTGGGGAAAAACAATCCTTCTACATTGTTGCTGAGAGTGGAAAATACATCCTTTGGAAATCAGTATGGATGGAGATTCCTCAAAAAGCTAAAATAATACCTCTCCTGGGTATTTTCCCAAAAGAGCTAAAGTGATTCTGTAGTGATACATGCCTACCCATGTTATAGCAGCACAACTCACTAGCTAAATCATGAAAGTGACCTATTTGTCCACCAATAAGTGAATAGGTAAATGTGTTATGCATGCATAGTGAAGCACTGCTTAATCATAAAGAGGAATAAATTTGAGTCATTTTTTTAAAAAAATGGATGTATCTTGAGACTGTAATACTAAGTGAAATAAATCATTCACAAAAGGTTAAATATTAGAGTTTTTCTAGTAGTATGAATCCTAAAATATAAATATTTTAAAGAGCAGAATAAAAGAGCCATGTTAAGAAACAGGAAAATAGACTCTGGAGATGGCAAGAGGATTAGGAAGAAGGGAGAAAGGAGAGCAGAGAGGGGCAGGGGGAGTACAAATGATGGAGATGCTGTATGTGTATGTGTCAAACCTCCAAGCTGAATGTAGTCACTAGGTATCACCACATATACTAATAAAAAAATCTAAAAAGAATATAGTTCTCCCTTATCCACGGTTTCATTTTCTGTAGTTTGTTTCCCAGTCAATTGTGATTTGAAAATACTAAGTGGAAATATCCAGAAATAAAGTTTTGCAGTGTGCATTATTCTGAGTAGTGTGATGAAATTTCATGCCATCTCACTATCGTGCCCAGAATGTGACTCATCCCTTTGTCCAGACTATCCCTGGCATGTATGCTACCTGCCTGTTGGGTATTTAGTGGCCATCTTCGTTATTGTCTCACTGTTGTGGTATCGCAGTGCTTGTTTTCAAGTAACCTGTATTTGACTTACAATGGCCCCTAAGCACATACTGGTGTTGGCACTTTGGATAGGCCAAAGAGAAGCTGTAAAGTATTTCCTTTACTATTATCTCACATCACCACAAGAAGGGTGAGTATAGTACAGTAAGATAACAGTGAGAGACCATATTGTTATATCTTATGTTGTTAATCTCTTACTATGCCTCATTTATGAATTCAGTGTCATAATAGGCCTGTATTTGTGTATATATTGTTTGTGTATATATGTATGTATGTGGTCCTGGGGATTGAACTCAAGGTCTGACACCTGCTAAGAAAGCACTTTTATGGCTGAACTACACCCTCAGCCACGTCTTTTTTTTTTTTTTTTTTCCGTACCGGGAATCTAACTCATGACCTTGCACTTGTGAGGCAGGGCAGAGCCACTGTACATGTCTTATTTTAAAAAATATCTTTCATGCCTTTGTAATCCCAGCTACTTGGAAGGCTGATGTAGGAGGATCATGAGGTCAAGGCCAGCTAGGGTAACAGAGCGAGACTCCTCCTATCTAAAAAAGTATTTTTTGATTTTTATCTGTTGAACAGTTTTAAACAACATCTTACATACTTAATAAAGAACTTTTTACTATGGTTTATACTGCTGCTGGTTCTGAGTAAAACACCTGTTCACATAAATTAGTTTTAAAGTCTTAGATTTAGGGGAAATCTTTTAAGAAAGCAAACTCAGTAAAGTGATTAAGGTTCTAGAAGGCTTCTTTCTACACTTTCAGTGCAACTAAGACATGTCGTCTTATGTGGCAAGCTGCTCGTGGTAGCTTCCATTATAATTGTATGAAAACCAGAATGCTTATAATATGCTGTCCTGGTGTTTACTTTAGTTTGAATACTTCTTTTTCTTCTTTCTTTCTGAATTCATGCACATAGCTTGTTTTATTGCTCGTGTCCACCAAAGTAGAAAACATTTTCTTTATGCAACACCTGGACCTACTCCATCTGATTAGCAGAAAGAAAGGCCATCTGCACACACAAAGGGCACTACTTCTGCTGCTGAATAGCTGGATTAATCTTTTTAAAATGTTTTTTACAGTGTTATTTATTTTATTAGTACGTTTCCAATTCATACAGTTTACAGTCATCTTGGGGAGTGGTTACGTATACATATCACAACTTGGTTTTTTTCTAGTCACCTTCCTCTTCTTCCCCCTTTCTCTCTCTTCTGGTTCTCCTGTCACCTTTTCCTTACTTGTTGATATTATTTGTCTTAGCTCATGTTATGGCATAGAATGTTTACACTGATTGGAGTTATTAGGATGCTGTACACAGCACATCTTTATTTCTCTCATTTCCCCTTCCCCTGCCCCTTTCCCCACTCCTCATTCCCTGGGACCACTTCCCTATTAGATGAGATCTGCCCCCTTGTCCCTTTCTATCCATCTTTTATCGTTTTTCTTTGTACTTTGCCTCAAATGAGAGATGCCGTAAGATAGGTAAGCATGTGTGTCTGATTTATTTCACTCAACATTAATACTTCTTTTTCTTTTTTCCTTAATTAGGTCCCCGATGGGCTTCCTGGAATATTGGTGTGTTTATTTGCATCAGATGTGCTGGAATTCATAGAAATCTTGGGGTTCATATATCCAGGGTCAAGTCAGTCAACCTAGACCAATGGACACCAGAACAGATACAGGTAAACATTGCCGCAACAAGAAATTATTAAAATACTTGATATGATTTAAAATATCTAATACATGCATCTGAGAATTAGTGTTGAAAATAAATGCACTGAAATGTTACCTATAAAAATTGTTACTTGTTAATTTGTAGGTGTTATTTTATTTTTGCTTTTATAGTAAAGTCAGTTTTATTTTACTACAGAGTATTATATTTTTATCTGAAATACTGATTTGGAAGTAATTGAGCAATGTTTTATCTTGTGTTGATGAAATTTGCCATTTTAACTCCATAGTTTTATTTTCCTGTCAGTAGAGGGAGCCTTAGTAAAGATAAAGAAAAAAAATCAACTCTAACCTGAAAACTGACTTGGAGGATTTCCCTTCTGTTCAGAGGTGTTCTTGTTATTTGGGCAGTAGCTGGAAGATAGTGCATGAGCAACCATGTGTTCCTACGAGCATTTAGACTTGTATGGAGCAGTTTAGCTTCATTAGGGATAACTTCGTAATTTTAAGTTGGATGTTTTTCTGGTGTGACAGACTTAAGTCCTCAGAATCTTACTGTCCAGTCTTTAAAAATTGGTCACAAACTTAAAAACAGTTACTTTTACTGTTTGTATTTTGTAATTTGTAGTGAAATTACCTACTTTTGAATGTGCTTTTAGTCAGTATAAAGTGCTAAATGCATAGTCATCCCTGGTATCCACACAGGGTTGGTTTCAGGGTCCCCAGCAGCAGCGATGGCCAAGTGGCTTCTATAGGTAGTGTCATGGTAGCACTGGTGTACAGCCTGTGCATATTCTTTCTTTTCTGTGCCCTGAATCCTCCCTAGATTACTTATAATATGAACACAATGCAAATACTATGCAAATAGTTGTTATACTCTTGTTTAGGGAATAATGAGAAGGGAGGAAAAGTCTGTCCGTCTTTAGTAGAGATGTAGTTTTCCCCCCCTCTAATATTTTTGACCTGTACTTGATTGAATCACAGATGCAGAACCCAAATATGTGGAGGGCCAAGTGTATGTGGTCAAACTTCAGTGATATGCATGCATACTTCAGAATCAGAAAAAACCAGGAATTTCCACTGGTACAGTGAGGCTAGGGGCCAAAGGAGTAGAATAGAGATTCTCAGGCTATAAAGTCAAGCTTTTTTTTTTTTTGGTACCAGGGATCAAACTCAGGGCCTTGTGCTTGCGAGGCAGGTGGCAGAACCACTGAGCTAAATCCCCAGCCTGTGTATAGCCTTTTTAATAGTTCGTTATAAATTAAGGATGAAACATGGAATCCCTGGACAGTTCAGTTCTCCAGAAATATTATGGAATAGCAGGTTATTTGTGGTAGGAGCTGTGTAGCTTGGAGCAGAATTTCCAAATCAATGGCTGCAGTTCACTGGTTTTCTGTAGGTAGGTAATAGGTACATGGCAAGATACTGAATTATTAAAATGTAAGAATATAAATAACAATTATTAAGTAATTTACACTATTTAAAATTATATTTGAATATAGTTTGTTTTTTCCTGAAATCAGGCTACTTGAAATAAGAGTTATTATTTGGAATGTGAGCTTTATGATGAGTACTTGTCCCTAGAGAATGCTCTGCCTAGCTCTGCAGTCCACAGAGCTCTTTCCCAGTGCAGTAGGGTGAGAGAGCAGGGTAGGGCAGCCTTAGGAGTCAGCTGTTAAACAGCAGAGTTTCACTTTAAAATCCACACTGACAGACCTGCCAGTGTTTTGTGGGGGCCTGTGAGTACTTGCAAGGAAGACTAGAGCTGTTATGTAATTGTTTTCAAGGTTATGAAATACAGATAGTGATTGTTGAAGACCCAAGTTTCCAAACTGAAGAGCACAGCCTTTATGTCAGCCAGGGGTATTCAAGGATAACTGATTCCAGAGAGGCAGTAGAACAAAGTTATTACAAAAGTTGCCTCTAGAATCAGGCGTGTATGATCTCCACAGGATATGTGACCTTAGGGACCTCAGTCTCTTCATTTATAAAATAAAAACAGTAATAGTGCCTGCCATATAGGTTTCTGGAGAATCTAATAAATTAGTATAGGTGAAGCATCTAAGATAGTACATGGCACATTTTAAACGTTCAATACACGTTAACTCAGTGATTACAAGTAGTACTAGTCCATTTGTGCATTACAGAAGACCATCAGCATTGCTGCTTCGAATGTATTCCTGAGTGTAAGCGTCCTAGTAATCTGCTCTGATAAATTGGCTAGAATACTTAGTTTAGTTAGTTGTTAGGAAGCAATTTACCTTCTTGGTAATCTATTGTTTGAACTGATTTGAATATTTAGTTTTGGTTACTTCTATTCGGGGCAATATAATTTAATCCCTGAGCCCAGTCAAGCTATTAAATAAAAATCTGTGTGTGTGCATGCATGTCATTTTGTAAAATATACCTATTTACAGTTTTGACTCAGGGTTACTTATCAACTGACATTATATATACTATATTTTTATCAGTTATTTGTATGTGTTATGTGTGTTTTTCAATTTTTAGGACTTCTAAAGGCGCTGATAGTTTAGAATTACTGTGTTGCTTGTTTTTGAAAGAAGATAATTAGCTGGGCCTGGTGAGGTGTGCCTGTGATGCCAGAGGAAGCAGGGAGCTCACAAGCGGAAACCTGGGCGGGGCTGGGGTTCTAGCTCAGTGGCAGAGGACACCAGGGCTCAGTCTTTAGTACTGTGTAAGAAAGTGGGGGCTACCAAACTTTTTTGATTTTTATTAGCACAGAATAAAGTTTTTCACGTTTTTAAAACAAGTTCAACATTCTTTCAATGTGGTTCATGGTCAGGTGAAATCTCTCTGATCTTGGGTTTATTTTTAATTACTTCTTTAATTTTTGGGAAGATTTAATTTTTTGTACTGTTGCAAATATTACAACTTTCATCTTGTTTTATAATGGTTAATTGATCCAAATCTTGTTTATTTCCCCTTTAAGAACTCTTAATTATTCATTTTATTTTATTTTTATTTGTTTGGTACCGGGGATCTAACTCGGGTCCTTGTGCTTGCGCAGCAGGTGGCGAAACCACTGAGCTAAATCCCTGGCCCTTAATTATTCATTTTAATCTAAAAGTACTAATTAAACTTTAAAAATGAAGAATACTAACCAGGTGTCAAAGCACACATCTGTAATCCCAGCACTTCAGGAGGTTGAGGCAGGAGAATTCCAAGTTTGACTTCCGCCTGGGCAACTTAGAGACTTAGGAAGACCCTGTATCAAAATAAAAAAAGAGAGCTGGCAATGTAGCACAGTGTGAAGGCCTTGGATTCAATCTCTAGTACTGCAAACTAATAGTTAAATAAAATAATAACTTATCCATGTTATAGAGGAATGTTACTTATACTCCCAAGTTTCTTATCTCACTTGAAATTTTATGTTGCTGAATAAACTATTATAATGAGATCTTGTCCATATTGGAAAATATACTCTATATATTTAGTAATTATCTTGATAACTTTTAGGCTACTTTTAATATATTGTCTAGCTACAGTGTTGTGTTATCCTCCCTTGCAGCTTCTTTCTTAAGTATATAGTAGTGTCATTTATTGATTACTTCTTTCTTGGAACCATGAAATCCACAAAATTTAAATGTTTTCATTTATAAACTATGTCTTGGGGAGGAACTTTCCATTTTGTTTTGAAATTTTAAGGTTTTTTTTTTTATTAGTGTATATTTGCCACAAGTTACATTTGCTTTGGAGAATTAGGGTACATGTATGTATCATAGCTTGATCATTTTTTATTTACTGCTATGGCTTGTGTTTAGATGTTCCCCCCCAAAGCCTCATGCAGATGACAGGTTTTATTTTGGAGGTAGATGAATCTAGAGTGTGTGATGCTGGGATTAGGGGCGTGTGATTACTAAACCAGTACGTGTGAGTAATTGGTTTTGCACTGCCCTAATCCTGCAGTCTGAGTAAAGTAAAAGGGGCAGAAAGATGCTATTAAGGTCTCTTGTTGCCTTTGTTGTCTTCCACTGCTATGAACTGTTGCCACCCTCTGCCACCCTGCCATGGAGCCTATGAACTGTAAGCCAAATAAACTTTTCCTCCTTTAACTTTGGGTGTCAGATATTTAGTCTCAGCAGTGAGAGAAAAGTTACTAACACATTTACCCACCTACATTTGAAATTGCAGACTCTCTGGGTATGACTTAGCCTTATGGAATTTGCTTTCAACATTTTATAGACATGTTCACTACTCTTCTTTATATCTTTACCTTTTTTAACTTCACCTTTAAATGTGTTTTTGGTTGGAAGATGTCTTAGTCACTTTCCTCATTGCTGAGACACAATTCTAGACACCCACAACTGAAAAGAGGAAAGGTTTATTTTCACTCACACTTTCATTGGGTTTAGCCCATGGTTGGCAGGCTCAAAAGGAGAAATGGCATGCTGTGGAGAAGGGCTGCTCAAGTCAGGGTGGCCAGGAAGCTGGGAGAGAAGGGAGGAGCCAGGGAAGGAGCTACATCCTTCTGAGTCACACCCCCAGGACCCACTTGTATCCAGGCCCCATTCCTAGCAGTACATTTAGCTACTGAGCTAATCACTGGATGAATCCACTGATGCATATAGTGCCTCCCTAATCTTTCACTTTCCACACACGTAAGGCTTTTGGGAAACATTTCAGATCCAAACCATATCAGAGGAAAAGCATCCTTAAACTCAGCTCTTTTTACAACCTTGTTTATAGCAAGACAGTGGGAGCTTTCCTCTTGGTTTTCTGTCATCAAGCCTCTGAATGCTTCTGCTTTGAATTCCAGCTCTTTGTTCTCTTGATTTAGGACTGAGAGTTGAAGGCAGGTAGGAGTTATTACTTTTTCTTATTTTCATTTTGTCTTCCTCATTTTCCACCTAATTAAAAACTGTTCATTTTGAAGTATTTTAAAACTCCTCCTTTGAAGTGTTTCCTCATCCCTTTCTCCAGAACACTGTCCCACTGTCCCCCAGTACCTTCAGCTCTTGACTGTGCTGTATTCATTTCCCTGTTCTGTCTGAAAGCAATAAGTACTGTACTTGGGCTGTGTTTGCCGTTGCTCTCTGGGGGCTAGCTCTGATCTTTCTTTAACAGATGAATTTCTTGAGTTTTTTTTACCTATTTCATTTCTTTACCTTACTTTTGCCTCTGCCAACTCCTTTCTGTTTTCACCGCTCTGTTTAGTTTGCCCTCCCCAAGAACTCTGTTTACTCCTAATTGCCAAATCTAACTCTCTGTCCCCTTGTCCTCTTTCTTGATCTTTGTGTTTCACTTGTTACTAATCACTGCCTTCTTGAAGTTTCTGGGGTTGTAATTTTTTTTTTCCTTTGTGAAGGTACCAGTCCACATCTTTTGTTGTTCTGTAAGTCTTTATTATTATTATTTTTTGCCTTTCTCTGTCACATGGAGATTTTCTACACTTTAGTGTTTAGCACTTTTGTTTTTTGTATTTCTCCACAGCTAAACTCATGGATCTTTTTACGCTCATGGATCTAGCTGTTACTTTTCTTTTCATATGATTCTCTTTCCAGGAGTGACTTCTAGTAAAAAAATGACTTGAAGTCTTTTTTCAGATTGTCTACTGTTCATCGATTTGTTGTTCTTAAGAAATGTTGACCATCCTTGCTTTGAAGTAATTGGTATATTTTCCTAACATCGATTTTAATTGTATGCTCTTTGAAGCTGGAGTTAGCTAGTTAGGTTATTTCGTGGTATCTCAATGTGGTTTTACATTTTCTGCTTATTTTATATATTTGTAACTCATGAAGTAATTAGGAATTTTATTGCTTTATAAAATAGAAAGGTGGCTGTTACTGAGATGACGAAAGTTAAGAGAAAGAATACCTATGACAAAGCAAAGCATGTTTCCCCCCCAGATAACATTGTTAGAGTAAAATGAAGAATGGAATATCAGAATTAGTTGTTGCTCTGTTGCAATATCAGTAAAACTGTGTTCCATATGAAGATGGGAAATAAGGATTTATGCAATTGTTTCAATGTTTCAGTGTGAGGGATCTTGGCTCTAGTGCTAATGACTAAAGTGTAGCATTGGTAAGTGCTGTCATTTGTAGGTGTCTCTATCTTGCAACTTGACAAGCCTAATAATAAAACAATGCTCTGGTTTTCTAGGTTGGCTTGTTTTCTTAATGTCATACAAGCACAGTCTGTTTAACAAAATTCCTAGGTACATCAGAATGCAAAATATAAAATGTTCTAAACCAGACTGGCCAGCAGGCGTTCAGAACTGAAGTCACATCTGTGCCAGCTTGATTTCACTCCCTTCTTCATTACTGAACTGGGAGGTCTTTGCTGGTGCTTGGAGCTTGGAGCTTAGACCTTTGACCTAATGCAAAGGAACTTCTGAAAGGCAAGGTGTTCTGATAAAATGCTCCCTTGGCCTTTCCTTTGGGACATTTTATTTTTTGAATTCAAATGGATCAATTGGTCTTGATCAGCCTTAGGAAAGGAAGCATTGCTCAGGCATGTGGAAATATCTAAGGGAACTTTAAATACCTAGCTACCTCTTCACAAATTTCTTCCATCCTGTGTAGCCAAGCTCTCTCAGGGCCTTTGCCAGATGCTCGTCCTCTGGGGACTGCTCCTTGGCCAACCCTGAGGTCCCCCACTGGCTGTGCGCCCCTTCTGCACTATTCCCAGAGGGCTTGGGGCACCGCAGGGTCATGAGAAAAGGGTCACCGTGGCAAAGACAGGTGGCCACCCAAGCTGGAATCAGAGCTCTTCCTTCCTGGAAGTCAGATGGAATCCCAAATCGAGAGCCTTCGGGGTGTCTGAAAAGGTGGTGGAGTAGGAGGGGATGGGGAGCTACCGGTTCTCTCTCCCCAAGTCCTGGAGGATGGATAGTAAAGTCTCCCACAGATGTGGTCACCCACAGATCTCCTTAGTGCCGGGGTGTTGCTGGGCAGCCGGACTCCGCGTTCCCAGCCTGTGGGGCACTAGGTGGTGTGACTCCCTGCAGAAGAAACCCTGATTACTTTAATTTTCACAAATAGACTGGGGGTGGAAGCACATGCCTGAAATCCCAGCACTTGGGAGGCTGAGGCAGGAGCATCACATGAGTCTGGGGCTAGCCTGGGCTACATTGTGAGTTCAAGTTCAACCTGAACTACATTTTTTTTTAATTCAAAATATAAATGAATACATACATACATACATACATACATTTCACAAATATAGCAGCCTTAGGCTATCGAGGCAGGCAGTGGAACTACTTAGCTAAATCCCCAGCCCCTTAGGCTATATAACTTAAGCTAGCATGTGGAAGTTCCACAGCTCTCAGTATATGTATATGCAAATACTAAAAAGGCAGTACTTTTCTGTATTTTAAACCATACAAAAATGAACTGATTGTCTTGGGAGATAGTGAGATTAACGTTACTAGAATGGTTTGTGAAGAAGAGAGACAACCAGTTAGAAAGGGTAGCTGGTATTTAAGCAGTGAGTCGGCAGATAGTAGTTTAGGTGACTCTGAAAATCTCATTTCTGTCTTTGTATGCTCAGTCATCTTTGGCTACCACAGCAGTTGAAATCGTTTTCATTGCTTGATTTTTGTGGTGTTTTTTTTTTTTTGTACTGGAGATTGAACTCGGGCCCTTCCACTTGTGAGGCAGGTGGCAGAACCACTGGGCTAAATCCCCTGCCCTTGTTTTGTTTTTTGAGACAGCATCTTGCTGTGTAGTCCAGGCCAGGCTGGTCTTGAACTCACTATGTAGCCCAGGCTGGCCTCGAACTCCTGGTGATCCTCCTGCCTCAGCCTCCCCAGTCCTGGGGTTACAGGTATGTGCCACCATGCCCAACCATTGCTTGACTTTGAATAAAAATCATACAGCATGGTTAGGAATGTGATTCAGCTTTCCCCAAGGGCCTAATTTAACTTCTAAAGATGAAATTTTTCTGTGCTCTTGGATAATTCAAAAGAATGTGACAAGATTCTCAAGTTAAATGTGAAAGACAAATGTTCTTTCTGAATCTGAAAGAAGTATTTTTGATTACTCACTTTTGCTGTTTATATACTTTCTATTATAAGGGGAAAAGATCGCTAGCTAAATAGATGTAGATTTCCATTATAATCTAGTTATTGCTAGGAAAAAGTGCTATGAAGTAACTTCACAGCCTTTAGATTAATTTAGCAGTAAGCTATGTCATAATATTCAGACTTTGGATTTTCTTACACAAATTTTTTTCCTATGAAAGCCAAAATTGTGCCCCCTCACCCCGTCTTCATCAGTAAGATTTTCTGTATTCTGTGGCCTCAACTTGAATTCTTAATCAGGCTAAATACAAGGAGAATAGTCAGAAGAGCATGGGTAGCACCTGAAACACTTCACTCTGGCTAACGAGACAGCTAACGTGACAGGCACTTATGGTGGTGGTTGGGTTATATCTCTTTGGTGGTAAAATTGGGATGTAAAGGATTTTAAGAGATGAGGGATAAAGTGGCTAAGTGCATGAAATAAGTTTTCTGCTGTATGATTCTCTGACATAGTATATTTCAGGTAAACTTATGGTCAGTTTCATTATTTAAAAGCATATTATGTTGAGTAAAATGACGTGATTGATTGGCATATAACCCTGGTCTTTCTGTTGCATAGTGGTACAGGTGTATCACAGTTGTTACACTGCAGCAATGACAGCTTTCTCTTGCTTAAATACTGTATACGGTGCACTCCTTCATTATATAATTTCAAATATTTTTTCCAACAAAGATATTTTTGAATTATGTTTTTTAATATTCTTTGTTGGTTTTAGATTTCTTCTTTAGTGACTCTTCCCACCTGTGTGTTGAATCTTCTTTGCTTAGATTCCAGTACTTGCTGCTTTCTTTCGGATTTTTTTTTACTATTTTTTAATCACTTTTTTGGAGTGTGGTTCTGGGCTTTGAACCTAGGGACTCATACATTCTAAGCAAGTGCTCTACCACTGAGCTATGTCCCATTTTAAAATTTTATTTTGAGACAGAGTCTCGCTAAGTCACCTAGGCTGGCCTGAAACCTATAATTTCTCTTGACTTGGCCTTCTGAGTAGCTGGGATTACAGGTGTGCACTGCCATGCCTAGCTTTTAATTACTACATTTAAAAAAAAAAAATTCTTGTGCTGGGATTTAGCTCAGTGGTTCCGCCGCCTGTCCAGCAAGCAAAAAAAAAAAAAAAAAAATTTTCTTCTTTGGCCTCTCCATATTTTAGACTGCTTTTTTGCGTCTCACTCTTTTTTTTTGGTACCGGGGATTGAACTCGGGTCCTTGCTCTTGCAGGGCAGGTGGCGGAACCACTGAGTTGAATCCCTGGCTAGACTGCTTTTTGTTACATTTATTTGTTGTTGTCTTCTATTTTAATATTCATTTCTAAAATTAAAAAAACTTTTTTTTTGGCATTTTGAGACAGGGTTTCACCATGTATTCCAGGCTGGCTTTGAACTTGCTGTGTCGCTCAGGCTGGCCTGTAGCTTGTGGTCGGTCCTTCTGCCTCAGCCTCCTGGGTGCTGGGATTACAGTATAGGCATGTGTCCCCACTCCTGGCTCATTTATGAAATAAATTTTTTTTCTAATGCTTTCCTGAGTATTTCAATGAAATGTTACTAGTTTCACTGTTCTTTTACACCTTGCATGTGCCTTTTCTGTAATTTATTGTTCTTCTCATATGTATCTTTTAGCTAGTTCTGAATTAGTAGGTTACAGTTTGATCTGTTTTGTTGGCATATTTTCCTGGTGTAGTTTCATTGTAGAGATGTTACTCTGCTCTTACTCTTCTAACCTCTCCCTCTGTAATAATTTTGTATGAGATTTGACCTTGATGTTTTGGATCATTTTTATGTGACATTAGTTGTCTTTACTTAAAAAAAGTAGTGGTGTTTAAGATAGCTTTTTTTTTTCTTCTTCTTCTTTTTTTTGGTACTGGGGATCAAACTCGGGACCTTGTGCTTGCAAGGCAGGCGCCAGAACCACTGAGCTAAATCCCTGGCCTTAAGATAGCTTTTTTAATTTCATGGACCTCGCTCTTAGAAGTTTTCATGTAGTGTTTAAAAATATGCGAGACTTTCCTGGTCTGTTCCTGTTTCTTACTTTTATCTGGTCCTGCTCTTCCTGTAGCTCCATTATTCCTGCCCAGTTCCATTTTAAGTTATTTCCCAAGAATTTCTTCTCAGTGTGGTTCCTTGTCAGGGAGATTTGGTGGTTGGTTATGAGAATCCACAGATGCTAGAGTCTTTCCCTCCATTCTAAACTTAAATAGGCCCTTCATACTTGCTACAGAACTGTGAAAAATCTTCTTTAGTATGAGGTGCTTTTCTTGAATTGGGTCGCTGGCCTTTCCACTCATGTATCTCTCTGCTGTTTTGTTCTGTTCTCATGTCTTTGGGACTTCCTATTAGTTGCAGGCATTGAACAGGTCTAGTGGTTGTTAGTGGGTTTTCCCTGCCTGATGGTATTTTGAGGTTTGTGGGTATAATCAGTCACCCTACTCTTTTTGGTAAATACTATCTATGGGATTTTAGCTTTTCTATCTAGTGGTTCTCTATTTTTTATGAGGAGATTCTGGCAGACTTCAAAAACTGCCTCTATTACAGAATTATCATAATAAGCAATATTTAATAGAATAAAATTACAATTTAAAAAAGCTCATTTTTTTTTTTTTTTTTTTGTACCGGGGATCAAACTTGGGTCCTTGCACTTGCACTTGCACAGCAGGCGGCGAAACCACTGAGCTAAATCCCCGGCTAAAAAAGCTAATTTGAAGAACTCCAAGGTTTAACAACATTTGACCTCTGTGCGTTAGAACATACATAATTTAATCTCAAGGTTTTGACCCTTCAATAAATTTTCATAGTGCCTTAGAGAACCAGGCACATAATAAGTTTTCAGTACATAATTCTTGGTACATAGTTATTCAAGAACATCCTAGGTCAAAAAACTTTTTCTGAATTTGTGGGAAGATTGTTCATTATAATACCATCAAGCTGGGAAAATATCTCAAATTATGGCTTTATGTATATAGTATTTAGGTTGGTTGAAATTCTCCTTAATGCTGAGTGCTTGCCAGGATCATTAAGTGTGTCTTCAAAGAAAAGCAGAGAATGGGCAGCCTACAGCGTGGAGTTTATGTATTACATACTTTGGAGTAGTGAGGTAAAGAAAGTGCGGTGTTGTTTGTAAAAAGATATTTAATCTATAAAGTTTAAAAAGAGGTTTGCATTCTAAAGCAATATATTTGGGGAAAAAAATCACATAAGTTTTGAATTTGAATATTTAAGATTGTGCCCTGTATTCCTCTTATTCTTGATTTAATTTTTGTTTTGTTTTGTTTTGTTTTTGGTACCGGGGATCAAACTCAGGCCCTTGCGCTTTCAAGGTAGGTGGTGGAACCACTGAGCTAAATCCCTGGCCTTTCTTGATTTAATTTTTAAAGGTAAAACTTTTTGGTTTTTTTTGGTACCGGGGATCAAACTCAGGACCTTGCACTTGCAAGGCAGGCATGGTTCCATTGAGCTAAATCTCCGACCCTAAAGGTAAAACTTCTAATAAGACCAGAAATAGTTTTTATAAGGTACGTATTTTAGAATTCTGTATTTTTAGTAATTATTGTAGTTTTTAGGTCAAAGGAGTGAACAAAATTGTAAGATGTTACTTAATAGAAGTCTTTCATTCATTTATATTAAATCTATATTACTTAGTCTAGGTAGACCTGAGTGAATGTAATTAAAGAAATAGTAAGCTATTTGAAGGTAAAGGCTTAAATCCCCATGTAGAGTACTTATTTGGTCAGAAATTGTTGGGTGTATTGAATGAATACATGTGTGAATAGTTCATCTTGAAACAGTTATTAGTTTCATTGTGTATACTATTTTACACTATAGTCACTCTCTTCCCTGCTCTATGCAAATATTATAATGATGATAAAGGAGAACAGGCATGCTTAAAACTCTGGCCTGAGACTATCCTGGCTCTGTTAACTAAATGATCATTAATTTAGTACTGGCTCCTATTTTTAAAAAAATTATACTATCTCATCATATGGTAAGTTTTAATGTATAATAATGTCTCATTACTCTTTTTATAGTAAATCTTTAAATGAATTACTATAAGCATATTATGCTGTGCAGAAGGGCCTTTCCATCAGAAAGATGGAAAAAAGTGTGCTGTGCATGGGAAAGTAAGACAGTGTTCTGTGACCAAAGTGCCTGGCAGTTACATGTTGTGGGTGATGAAGGTGACAGCTATAGCCACGTGTTGGTGTGGGGTTGAGCCTGTGAGTGATCAGCAATGGGGACAGAGTCCAGAGCTCTCAAAATGTTTAAGTGGAAAATTAATGCCCGATATTCCTTTTGAGAGGATAATCTAATGACTAGATCAGCCTTGGCAGCTGGAGATACATCTTAAACTATGGTAGTGGTAATGGGGCTATTAATGGAGGAAGGCTGGAGGAAATATTGAGGAGCTGAGATCACTGAGACTTGCAGCAGGAGAAGGCAGAGTTCAGGGTGTCTCCTGAGCTGGGCCTTCAGCACCCAGGAGAAAATGGTTTGCTCCTGGACTTCAGATGGTGTGATTTTCAAAGTAGCCATGATATATGAATGTGATGTGAAACTTTTCTAGTTTTATCCTAACACTGTTTAATTTCTTTTATTTAAAAAGGGAATACATTCTTTGAATTTGTAACAACTAGCAAAAGCTGCAACAGAAAAATCAAGATCTGTGAATACCTAGAAATTATAAAAAAAAGTATGGAAACTGCTACCTGTAGTCCACATCATGTTAAAAGATTTAAACTGTATGGTTTATTCTTAAAAGCAGTAATTAAGACAAAAGAGGAAAACTCCCCCTGAAAACAGTTTCATGAAACTGAAGAAATGGACTCTGTATTAAATATTTCCAGAGAGTTCCCAAGACCAAAAATGGTGGCCCTTCTTTTCCAGCAGCTGGAATCCAAAAGATCTTGAAACCAGTCCCGAAACGCTTGCTCCTATGCAAGAAATCCTGGTGCCTTTTGAGAGGAAGATAGAGAAGTATTCTGGAAAATTTGAAGAGGTAGTCGAGGTGAGTCGCTGACATGAAGAATTGATCCAGGGATGACCAGCATTCATTTCTCTTTTAAGTAAGAGTTTGTTTAAAAAATTAGCTAAGGTAGTTGAAAAATCTTAATCTTTGTGCTTTAAAATATTTTAATGACTAGAAAATATTAAATTAATTCAATAGAGCAAGTAGCTTTCCCCTTCATATACAAATACATTAAAATTTTAAGACGCTCTCAGTTTTTAGCAGCCATAATGTTTCCTTAAGATGATGACACTAGGAAAAGGGATGGTAAATAAATGCCATATTTGTGCTTTTAATGTACTCTGAATATAAGATCTGCTTGCATGGGATTTTTAAAATGTGTATATTTGATTTATTCATAACCTTTCTGACTCATCAGAAGACTTTCTTCTCCATACTACAAGGAAGAAGTTCTCTCGCTCTGATTGATGTGCCACTTGCACCCTTCTAGCCCCGCTCCTTTTGCATACTATTTTATTAGGAGCAGTGTAGAATTAATACAGCCTCCCCCAGTGCTTTACTCATTTTGGGGAAATGGAATATGTGGTCATTGAGCAAACGTTTAAATAGAAGTACAAAAATGTAAAGTGAATTCTCCCCTCTCCATTCTGCCTTCAGCCATCCAATTTCCCTCTGTAGAAGCAGATATATTTACGAGTTTCTTGTGTATTGTTCCTGAACTATTTCATGCATTCATATATGACAAATAAATGTTACACATTTCTATACCCTTACACAAAAGTCTTTTGACCTGGAGATCAGATTCTTCTTTCTTCTGATATTTTCCTCAGAAAATTTTATTTTGAGCAGTTTCACCTTTTTCCCTTTAGATTTATCATAGATGTGCACTGTCTTTCTATGAACCACTAATGTTTAAGGATTTATTATTTTCATGTCTTGCATTTTTGCCATTGAGAACTTGGAAGATCTAATGCAGTCCAGTCATTTGCAATATCTGCTATTCTATTGTTTTCCTTACTTAACTCATTTTTTAAAAACAGCCATTACACTCCAAAGAACAAGTTATTACATACATGTGAATTTATGCAAACTATGCAGATACAGCTACCTCAAATAAGACCTTGGTATGAATTTTAGTTTTACTGTTAGTGGTTGTTGAACAAATACTTCTTAGTACCTGGGGAGCAGAGTGCCGGAAACACTACAGGAACAGACAGAACAGGACTGGGAAAAGCGGGAAACTGAAGGAGAAGCTCGGAGGTCTACAGAGCCTCCTTTAGTAGACACGCCTTCTGAGCCTTGAATGTACTGCATTTAGAGTTAGTTGTGCTAGGAGAAATACAGGTCATGCCTTGAAGTAGTTTTACCACTTAGCTCTACTTTCCAAGATTTTGGGAGATTAAAACAAAGAAAAAAATTAAGGTTTTATTCAATGGCTTGGAATTTCAAGTGGCCTGTGATCTTGCCTTTTTATTATGTTTGTTTTCCAATATTGACAGTGACTTACACTTGGGCACTTTTGTTTATCTTCACATGTTTATTTCAATACAACTGCTTTTGTGTGCTGCACAATTACCATTTGGTCACTGGAGATGCCCCAGTGACATAAAACAGTGTTTTGTTTTGCATATACAGTACTGTTATATAAAAACAGTGTCTCCCTGTGTAGTTCAGGCTGGTCTTGAGCTCATGGTTATCCTCCTGAGTGCTAGGACCACGGTGTTTGCCATCACACTTGGCTATTTGCTGAGTTATTGATTCTACCTATTTTCTTTTTAGCTCTTTTTACTTTTGGTTGTATTTGTTGGTTTTCTTTAGGTATTTTTGGATGTTGTTGTTTATTAAATTAGACAAATATTGTAAGTAAATGGAGATTAAAATTTTTAATTGGCAGCCTCAGTTCTCTTCAGTCTCCGTAAAACTTTAAAAACTCAGTGCTTTAGAATGTAGCTTTTGTTCATAACGCTAAATGTGGGATTGGCTAAAATGTTGCGTACTTTGAAATTTCAGAAATAAATGCTTCATCTCTGTAATGTGATGACAGTGTGTTAGGTTGTAGATGTTTTTCAGTAATTCAATTTGAATAGTGTGTTTTGGAATTCAATCTTGTAATGTCTGAGGCTTTGGGCTTGTGTTCTGTGTAGTGAGTTATGTAGAAAAACTAAAATAAATAGATTTTGATGGAAGAGGGCAAAATACTTTTAATAATAGAATAAAGGTTTTGGGATTCTTAAGTGTTACACCATTTTCAGGTAAAGCCTTCTCTTATAGTTATAGTGGTGTTGATTTTGAGTGAAGATGATTCAGTTAAAAAGTACAATCCAAAACTCATCTTTAGGAGCTTAAAAAGTATTATATGAGAACACCCTGAATTTTTCCTCTTTTTTTAAAATGCTGGGCATAGAATCCAGGACTTTTCATATGCTAGGCAAGTGCTGTACCACTGAACTACACCCCCAGCTCTGTTAAAAGACAAATTTAATGGGAAAAGTAAATACAACTAATTTTAAAATATGTTCTACCTACCTGGCATTTGGCATCATTATGAAGTACACAGTTTCCTTATTGTTCAATATATTAATATAGTTTTCTGAAAGTAAAAATTAATGTTGACTTTGTATTTAATAGAATCCCACAGTCATTGCTTACTTATCAGGACCATCAGTATCTAGTCACTGGATGCTTATTTTTGTTTGTTTGTTTGTTTTTTGTACCGGGGATCGAACTCTGGACCTTGCGCTTGCGAGGCAGGCGGCAGAACCTCTGAGCCAAATCCCCGGCCCCCCAAAATCTTAATCTTTAGATGAACTACAGCTTTTTAAAAGTAAATGTTTTTTAAAAATATTTTTTGAAGTAAACCTAATAGAAACTTTGGCTTAAATAATTAGGAATCTTCCCTTCTCATACTTGAAGTGTGAGAGAAATAGAAACAAAAACATTACCTGGAAAATACGAGTTCTCTAAAGCTCAGAATCTTCATATATTCTAGTATCTTTGAATTTTTAATGGTTCATTTTATGGCCTTGCAAGTATTCTTCCTATTGTAGAAGTGAACAACAGGTTTAAAAATTCAGGGTTTTCAGAATGATATTTAGGATCTGGCTTGATTCCCAGAAATGAGATGATAGAAGTTAAGATAGCTTGTTCATTACTCACATGTTAAATCTACTGGTTACAGATACTTAAAGATATAAAGCATACTTTTTCTTTTAAGAGAAACATAGGCCATTTATTATGTATCACCTAGCAGAAAAATCATATGACCTCTTTGTATCTTCATTTCCTTGTCTGCAATATGACTGAGTCTAAAGCAAAGAGCGTAGTGCTTGTAAGCCCTGCAGGACCCAGTGCCGTTGCTTTGGAGGAAGCCTGAGATACGTAGCCAACCAAATGCTGACCTCGATTGTGTCAGGAGTTGGATCATGGAGACTGATGATCGTAGTTCTTCTATGTATCATCTTGCAGATTCAGTTTCCTTTATTGTAAAATTTGTGTTGTGATAACTTTTAAAATTTAAAATCTCACCCCCTCCCCAAACTGTTGATGCTGGTGCTTGGCACTGTAGCTGATCTTGGGCAGTGCTGTTCTTCAGGGCCAGTAGAATGTATTTTTCGTAAGTATTCTGTAGGGTTCTGATCTGTAGTGTTTTGACATCTCCAGGACAGACAGTTTGTACCCTATGTCTTATCACCTCCACAAAATGCCAGCTTTTGGGGAGGAGGGGCTTGTTTTCTGATCTCCAACTTACTAAGCCTTTCACCTTCCCTCTCCACCTCCCTTTGAACTCCTTTCCATTCTTTAATTTTGGAAATTTAGGAACTAAGCTTACCAGTATCCTTCTGTCTCTGTTTCGCACGGTCCCAGCTAGCAGACATGTGCACTGGCATCCAGTCACTTTTTGGCATATATCTCCTACAGAAACAGCTCAGTACTGTATTCCATATTGCCTTTCTGTCTAGGTTTTTATGCCTATTTTCTTTACTGTTTAATTGTGATGGATAACATCACTAGAACTGTGTTTAATAATTTGGTATAATGTACATGTATGCCTTGTTTCTAATTATTTTTTCACCAGAATAAAATATTAAGGGCATTAAATAAACATCCAGTCAATATTAATTGAATATGTCATTGCTGATTATAAGAAACATCCATTTTATAGACTAATAAAAATTATCATTTATAAGACATCATCAATTATAAGATGCATTCCTATTTCAGAGATGATAGAATATGAAAAATTGTAACTGAGGACTAAGGAGATATGGCATATGTAATGGATATTGATTTTAGTCTAAATTTTTCTGTTGAGATTTTCATGTGCTCTTGCTTGCCTGATAGAAACTTCTAACATTTTTTATATCTCCACACTTTCAGCGAACTGTATCTAAATTACTTCTTGCTTCACTACAGATATGAAGAGATTTTTTTAAAATATGGGACTTTCCAAATGTTTAATGCCTTCATGATTATATAAGCTATCCATCTCTTCTTCTGGATTCCCACTATGGCACAAAGATGCATTCATTTGAATGCTTTGAGATGGGAAACTTTTTTTTCCCCATTTTCAGAAAGGGTGAACTACACTGGAAGTTTCTTAGTTTTGTTCTCCACACATAGAATGGCTTCTTCACTCTATTCATACTAATCCATGCTGATATCCAACAATATAAAAGAACTATGAGCTTGTACTGTCACTTCACCTTACAGAAAAAAAAATTTTTTTTTCATCTTACACCATTTTAAAGCTGAGGTTTACTTGCTCTAGTTTCTATTTCACCTCAAGGGTCAAATGACAGATATCCTTCACTCTTTTTCAGTTTATCATTCCTTTTACCTCCTATCTCCCTGTTCCTTCATTTTGTCCTTATCTCTGAAGGAATAACTTAGAAATCTAGTTTATTGTGAGAGTTACTCACGTTAAGGCAAGGTGGAATAGATGCCCAGAAGTGGTAGTGTATTGGAATTCCAAACACTCTAAAGAAAATTCTCAGTTGAGAGGTGAGTCATTATGTTATTTCTTTGAAGGGACATGTTTCTGTATACACTTGAGGGCTGTGACTAAGGTCAGCATTAGGTTATCTGTTAAACCTGGATTATTTTCTTAGGGGCAAAGGAGCTGTGTGTCTGGGAAATCGGGAAAAAAAAAAAAACCCAGAAAAATCGATCTTTCTACCCATTAAAATATTTTTAGGAACTCAAGCTCTATGTAAATGATATGGAATACAATGTTTTATTTATAAATCTTACATATGGTTTCTAATGTGATAAAATATATAGAAAGTATTGTTTGACTAGCCATCATTCATAGATGATACTGAAACAATTTAATTGGTTGAAATAAATGATTATCAATTGTTTTCTGCCTCCTGAGCAGTGATTCTTTTTTTTTTGGCCTAGAATTTTATTTGTTGGAAAGTTTTTAAAATTAAGGCTACTTTCTGGGAATAAAAAAAATTTAAGATGTTATGTACATGTGCTAGTTCCTCACAGTGAGTGCAATCATTATGTACTGCAGATAAACACTAATAAAAAAGCCACTTTACTAGACATAGAACTGTTTAGATTATTCCTTTGAGTGATTTTTGGTACTTTGTAAGTTTTAGTGAATTTAACAATTTTTTTTTAATGGGTGGTGCTGGAGATGAAATCCACGATCTTGAGCATGGTAGGCAAGCTCTCTGCCACTGAGCTACAGCCCCAGCTCTTCTTTTGGTTTTTTAATAGGGTTTTTTGTTTGCTTTTGTTTGTTTTAGAACATGTAATTCTTACCTTTCAAATTATAGATTTTAGGGAAGAGGTTTGAATTAAGTTAGCTTTGTGTTTCTGTATTGAAACATCAGAGGCATTTAACTTACAAAGCAAAAGGTTTATTTAGCTCATAATTCTGGAGGTTATGGTCCCAAATTAGTCAAAAATTTGCTCCTGGTTTGAGCCTCTGACAGGGTGCCTGACAGCAGAGGTAGAAAGTACATGGCAGAGCAAATTGCATACATCACAAGCCAAGCCGGGAAAGAGACGGAGACCACAGTTTCTGAGCCCTGAGTAACACCCCCTCTCCGCCAAGGCACCACCACAATGCTCTACCACGTGCACCCTGGCGACCAGGACTATTGGGCAACTCGTGCGAGCTATAGCAAGGCTTTGTGCACTCATGAGCGTGTGTGTAAAATTGAGGCATTAGGCACAGAAGTGGGTTTTTGTTTTTGCTTTTAGTAGGGAAAGCTTTCAGTAGGCTCTCAAAGGGTTCACAACTCCAGAGAAATCAGTACCATTCTGTATAATTCTAGGTAATTACTATTTATTTTATTTAATTTCCATTGTAATCTTTTTTAAAAATGCAACTTTTTAATGAAAAAAATAAAAATTCCATAATAGAAGCAAATAACAGCAGTTAGTACTCTGTGTGTCATTATCATCAAAGTAGTTACTCAGAGTACAAGACATAAACCAAAAAGAATCTTACGAAGAAGAAACAGAATAACACAAATCTTAACAATGGAATTTGTAATTTGGGGAAGTATTTGAACTTCTCCCTATTTCCTATTTATCTTCTGTTTTGTTCTCTATTTATGTTTCTCATCTAAGAGAAACCAAGTGATATTTGAACTTGTGTGAGAAATTTCATGTGACCCAGCGATCTCCATTGTGATCTTGACTGTAAATTGTGAGAATCCTAGAGTGTATCAAAACTCAAAGGGCCAGGGATTTAGCTCAGTGGTACCACACCTGCCTTGCAAGCACAAGATCCTGAGTTCTATCCCTGGTACTAGCCCCCCCCCCCGAAAAAAGAAAAAGAAAGAAAAGAAAAGAAAAAACAAAGAATAATTTGATCTTGAGTAGTTAGCTCTGAAATGGCAGAACTATTCCAGTGGTGTATTTAAAAAAATACCAAACTGCCAGGAATTTCACTTTTAGGAAGTCATGAGTATAAAGGGGGGAGGTTATTTGCACAGAAAAATGTTTTTAAAAATTCTGTACTCACATTTTGCAAAATGTGAAATATTAAAAATAATATCTCTAATTGGAACTTGAATAATTTCAGTATCATAGTTACGATTTAAATTATTTTTGAAGGAGAATATATTAGAAGTACTGTTAGTATTTGTATGTATGTATATATGTGTGTATATATAGGAATTATTTTTTAATATGTGAGTAATGAAAAAGTATTTGTGTGTATGTATACATAGGAATTTTTTTTTTTTGGGTACCAGGGGTTGAACTTGGGACCTTGGGTTTGCGAGGCAAGCAGTGGAACCACTGAGCCAAATCTCCAGCCCTACATAGGAATTTTTAACATTCATGTGAGCAATGAAAATGCTTGATTTTTTTTTTTTTAATTGCAGTGCATGCAAGATATGGGAAATACTAAAGCAAGACTACTCTATGAAGCCAATCTTCCAGAGAACTTTCGAAGACCACAGACAGATCAGTATCCTTTAAAGCTTGTTTTTTGTGGGTTTATATAAAAAATTAATTTTTACTATTTATATTTTATGTGAACTTTATCACACCATTGTTCATTAAAGATATAAATTGATTTGCCTTGAGTTGTGCTTTGTATAAAATAGGTTTTAAATAGGAATACAGCAGTCCACAATGCATGTAATATTTTTTGTAATTATTACTGAGTATAACGTTTTGTGACTAATTCTTCTTGATTTCTTTTTATTTCTATTTCTTGATAGAAGAGTATATGTTTACTATTTTACACTGTGAACATCCTATTTTAAAATCAGTTTTTATGGATATTCTGTAATCACCTTTTACTATATTTATGTGAAATAGTTTGGCATTTATGTGTTTAAATGGCAAATTACATATTTAGCATAAATACAGAAGAAATTATACTAATATTTACTACTGGCTTTCTTTGACATAGGTTGCACAACTATATTTGTTTTACAGATCTGCCTTTTTGAAGGGACAGATTGTTTTCTCACAGATATTTTAGTCAGGATGTATTTTATATTTGTTAAAGATAAAATTACTTGATTCTGATAGGATTTCTAAAACTCATTCAGGTTGGAGAAAGCAGCTCATCAGAACTGTGCTGCTGTATAAATAAGATTATCTAATTAATTTTAGGTGTTTGGATTCTGTCCAAAGGTAAAAACATTTGTAGTTTTGACAATAAAATGTATTTTGTTAAAGGTCAATTATATATTACCCATTTATACAAGTATAGTAAAACAGTTTGTGTGGCCAGTGGATAAAAATGATCCTTTCTCAAAGATAGATACATTTCATATTTGGACAGAAACCTTTTATGTTATAATTGAAAAGTTAGTAATTTGCATTTGGTCTTTTCTGTTTCTGTGTGCGCGCGCGCACACACGCACATACACACACCGCACCCCTACACCCCTTCACCCCTTCACAAATTTAGCAGTGTGATATCCAAGGCTATTTTTGTTATAGAAATATCCTAGAGTAAAAGTAGGTACATTTCAAGTATGCAAAATGCGTGAGCAAAAGTGTGAAGGTGTGAGGAAACATGACCTTTTAGGATTTTGATATTGACAAAATTGGGGCAAGTGGTAGAAGCAGCTTAAAAGATAATTTGATCCAGCACAGTGATTTTTGATACCATGTAAAGCAGTGTGGGCCTTATTTCATTGTCCCAAGGGGTTGAAGTGACTGAAAACCCGTGGAGTGCTTTGAAGCAGTAGAACATTATGGCATTGGCTTTTACCACAAGAAGATTAGATGGAGGTAGGTGGAGAAAGACTTGGAGAATACTAGTACAGCCCCAAATGAGCAATGACGGAGATTGAAGTCCATGTAATGGCATTGAGAATGAAGAGGAAGGAACTGGAGAGAAACTGGGAACGCAGGAGCAGTTGGACTGGGTTAAGATTGGGTTTGATTCTGAGTATGACCCAGAGTTGAATGACTGTAATGCCTATTCATTGAGAGAAGGAATTCATTACTAGAAGAAAGACCACAAACGATGCTGCGTTACTTTGGTCCGATTAAGGTGTATGTTAGACATGTAAATGGCATTACCTATTTGGTACCTGGAAATAGAAGCTGACACCCTGGAAGACATCAAGAAATGCAGAATGGGGAGTCATTTAACACATAGGTGATATAAAGGAAGGGGTGAAGTTCTGGTCACAGAGGGCAGAACTTTATCTTTTTTCTTTTGTTATTGAGAATCTTGGGAATGCTTTTTCCTTCTCATCTAGAAAGTGAGGGCTTCTGTCAGATGCCTTGAGGAGTAGAGCATGATAGAAGGGAATAGAGCCAAGCAGACAAATCAGTGTCCCAGGTGGCCCTTAGCATCTGCCTGCTGCATGTATTAATTTATTCCTCCTTTCTGCTGCCCACCCACAAACCTGTGTTTAAGAAGCATCCATCAAATTGAACAATCTTCCTTTTTGTGAAGTTCTTTTTTGTATTGGGAGTGTTGGTTTGGTTTGCGCTGTGTTATTTTTGGGGTTCTTGACTATTAGTTGAGGTTCTTAAAAGTTTTATTTTTATCAGTACATGGCTACAGTACATGGTGACTACGTTTATTGTGAGGAATTGGTACATGTACAAACACATCTTAATTCCTTTTTTCCTTCTTCCCCTCCACAAGCCCCCCCCCCGCATTAGATTCATTTATTTAATCTTTTAAGTTCTTCAAGGTTAATTTTCAAACATTCAGATTAATGATGGTCAGACTAACAGGCCAAAAAATACACAAAACACATAAGATAATTATACTAAATTAAGGTACACTAATTGTCCATTCTGGATTATAATAACTTTTTTCTCCTTTTTTTTATTTTGTACTTTATAGTGAGTTTCTCATATATGAGAAACCATGTTAAAAGCTTGTGTGTCTGACTGACTTCACTTAACATTGTGATCTCAAGATGCACCTATTTTCCTATAAATGACTCAAACGTATCCTTCTTTATGGCAGAATAGTACTCCATTGTTTATAAATACCACATTTTCTTTATCTGTTCATTTGTTGATGGACATGTAGGCTATTCCCAAAATTTAGCTATTATGAATTGTTTTGCTATAAACATGGATATGCATACATCACTGTGGTATGATGTCTCAACTCTTTTGGGAAGATACCTAGAAGGGGAATAACTAGGTCAAATGCAATTTCTATTTTTGGTTTTTTGAGGAATCGCCATACTATTTTTCAGTAATTGTACCAATTTACACTTCTACCAGTGAGGAAGAAGGGTTCCTTCACCACTCCCTGCAGCCTCTCCAGGATTTGTTAATGGTGGATTTCTTGATGATAGCTATTCTTTCTGGAGTGAGTTGGAATCTCAGTGTTGTTTTAATATGCATTTCTCAAATGGCCAGAGATGTTGACATTTTTTCATGCATTTGTTGGCCATTTGTACGTCTTCATCTGAAAGGTATTATTCATTTGAGATGCCCATTTTTCAATTGGGTCTTTTTATTGGGGGAGTCTATTTTTTAATATCTTTATGTATTATAGATATTATTTCTTTGTCTGAGGAGTAGCTGGCAAACATTTTTTCCCATTCTGTAGGTTGTCTTTTCACTGTGTTGGTGGTTTCCTTTGCTGTGCAGAAGCTTGATAAGATCCCATTTGTTGATTCTTGGAATTATTTCTTGTGTAACTGGGTTCTGTTCAGAAAGTCTTTACCTTCACCTATGTATTCAAGAGTTTTAGCTATTTTGTCTTTTGTCTCAGTATGGGATTATTTAGGATTTTTATATCTTTTGGGTCAGCTTTGCTAGTTAATATGTATCTAGGAATGCATCCATTTCTTCTGAATTTTCTATTAGAGTTCTGGCTCTAAGTAGTTACCCATGATCTGGATTGTGTCAGAATCTATTCTGATGTTACATTTTGCATTTCTAATTGCATGGATTTGGGTCTTATTTTAGTAAGATTGGCGAAGAGTTTGTCTATTTTGTTTAATCTTTCAAAGAACCAACTCTTTGATTCATTGATTCTGTGTTTTTTGGGGTTTTTTTGTTACTAGGGATTGAACTCAGGACCTTGCACTTGCTAGGCAGGTGTGGCGCCACTGAGCTACATCTGTGGCCCTCTTTGCCTTTTTTTTAGTTCAATTTCACTAATTTCTGCTGATACTTATAATTTCCTTCCTCATACCAGCTTTGGGTTTGGATTTTTCATGTTTTTCTAGGACGTTGAGGTGTATCATTAGGTTGTTTATTTGAGCTTGCTCTGTTTTTCTGGTGTGGGAATTCATTGCTGTTAACTTCCCTCTTTGAGCTGCTTTCATTGTGTCTCATAGGTTCCAGGATGTCGTACTAACATTATCATTTGATTGTAGGGACTAACTTCTTTTTTTTTTTTTTTTTTGGTACCGGGGATCAAACTCGGGTCCTTGTGCTTGCGCAGCAGGCGGCGGAACCACTGAGCTACATCTCTGGGCCACTAACTTCTTTAATTTCACATGTGAGCCATTGATTATTCAAGAGAATATTGTTTAGGGCCGGAGATGTAGCTCAGTGGTTTCGCCGCCTGCTGCGCAAGCGCAAGTGCAAGGACCCAAGTTCAATCCCTGGTACCAAAAAAAAAAAAGAGAATATTGTTTAATTTTCATGGGTTTATGTAGTTTTGGTGATTTCTTTTGTCATTGATGTGTAGTTTCATTCACTCTGATCTGATAATATGCAGAGATTAATTTCTATCCTTTTTCATTTACTTAAGCATACTTTATGGGGTAGTCTGTGGTCTATTTTGGCTGAGAAGTGTGTGTATTCTCCCATTTGGGGATGGAATACTCTGTAGATATCTATTCAGTCCATTTGCCCTGAGATTTGGTCCAACTCTGATATTTCTTTGTTGATTTCTTTTGTCTGACTGATCTATCCATTTGTGACAGTGGAGTATTGAGGTCTCCTGTTACAGTGGTATTGGTGTTTATCTGATTTTTCATGTCCAATAGAGTGTGTTTTGTGAAGTTGTCTGTGCCAGTATTTGGTGTGTATATGTTTATAATTGTTGTTTCTTCCTGTTGAATTGTTTCCTTAATGAAAGTTTTGGTTTTATCTCTTATGTTGTACCCTTATGGATTAAAGCAGCCTCCAAGTTATTTATTTGATCATCCTGATTCCATGTGTTATCCCCGAGTGGTATTCAGGGAAAGATAATCTATAGCTTCTTAGTAGCCTGGTATGCTGATTTCTTGTATGCACCATAATGAAGTGCATTGTTATTTCAGGTGTTTTGGACCAGAGGTAATTTCAGAAAAGAAGAGATTTTTTAGTGACTCAGTGTCTGTTATCAGTAAATTCTTGATCATTGACACAGTGAAGATGTTGGAAATAATAGTTGCATTACTTTGGTGCTTTAATAATAGTTGCGCTAAGCCCATGATGGCGAACCTTTTAGAGCTTTCAGTGATACAAAGAGCTGTGAGAGAGGGACAGAGAAGGAGGGAAGCAGACAGGCACAGGCGTGGTGGTTCTCGTCTGTCATCTCAGCAATTTGAAAGCTGCGGTGGGAGGACTGCTTCAGCCTGAGAGTTGGAGACCAGCCTGGGCAATGCCCTAAGACCTTATCTTAAAAAAACTCCCCAAAACCAAAAAATCCAAAAGTGGGTGTGGTGGTGCACATCTGTGTTCTCAGTGCTGGGGAAGTGGAGGCAAGAAGATTGTGAGTTCCAGGCCAGCTTGGACTACATAGTGAGGACCCACCCCCCCATTATAGGAACATTTTCATTATTTCATCTTTTAACTATAAAACACTGTTTTGGAACTTCTGTTAGCAAGACTAGTAAGAAAAACAGCCTGCTTGCCCACTTGCCATCCATCCATCCATCCATCCATCCATCCATCCATCCATCCATCCAGCACTCTAAAGCTTAAGGCTCTTTGAAGAGCCTAACACCTCTGTACGCCTGTAGATATAAATATATCTCTTAGAGGCAAATGAAACCAAACTGAGTTAAATTTATATACTGTCAGGGCTCACTATATTCTTAACAAGATTTGTTGCTTTTAAAAAGCTTTACAGTTTATAAAAGTTAGCAAAAGCTGTTGTAAAAATGTAATTTTTCATGTGGACTATGGTTAATTATAGGCTGCATGTGCTAGTGCATGACAAATGATAAAACTATATATTAAGCTTTTCATTATAAGGATATTTCATCTTATCTAAAAACTTTAATTACTTCAGTTTATGAGATCTATTGTGCACCCCAGCTAATCAGCAGTTCTTCTCCTTTGAGCTTTTCAAAGTTTTACTGCTGCCGGGTATGTGTCTGAAAGATTTTTTTCATTGGAAGTGGATGTTAACTTGTCTTTCAAGTGGTGTCTTTAAAGGAAGGGGAAAAATCTTAAAATGCAAATACGTGTTGAAAGGTAAAACATGTAAAGTTTTTCTGAGCTTGTATAGTACCAGTTGGTAGTATTGTTGATAGGGAGATTTATAGGTCTTACTGAATGCTTTGTAATTATAGGCATAGAAAAGATTCTGGGCTATTTTGAGTTTTATTTAATAAATCCCAAATCAGTAACTTAAATTTGAATTGTTATCAATATATTCCTTACCTTGCTTCCTTCAAACATCATTATTTTATTTCTTATTTTTAAGATTGTATTATTGATCTTCTATTTCAAATGACATCTGGCAACTAGAAAATAAAGATAATTATTTTCTGATCTTCAAGTTTATTCTTTTGTTGTTTCCCATTTACTCATCTGTTTGAACTTGCATATATGCAAGCCATCTTAGTAGTTGATATTTCATTTTACCATGGGCCATATATTTTAAAATATTTGCCTATGAAAAAATCTTTATTTTTTTTAAATTAAAAAAAATTTTTTTTGGTACTGGGGATCGAACTCAGGTCCTTGCACCTGCGCAGCAGGAGGCAAAACCATTGCGCTAAATCCCAAGCCCCCAGAAACCTTTATTTTAATAATAAAAGATAAAAATAAAATAGCACTGTGTACTGTACTGTTTCTATTTTTTGTTTTGTTTTGGTTTTTGGTTTTTTGAGACAGTCTCACTTTGTATTTCAGGCTGGCCCTGAACTCACTGTGTAGCCTAGGCTGGCCTCAAACTCATGGCGATCCTCCTGCTTCAGCCTCCCAAGTGCTGGGGTCACAGGCATGTGCCACTGCTTGGCATGTTCTTATTTAATACTTTATATACATTAACTTGCTTAATTCCTAAAATAATCTTGTAAGAGGCGTACTCGTATTATCCCCATTTTAAGGCTGATTAAACTGAAACACGAAATTATGTAAAATAAAAACTAACTTTATTCAATGAATGCTTACTGTTAAGTAGTATGGTAAATGCTTTATATATATTATTTGCAAAACTCAACAACCTTGTGAGATGAGTATTGCTATCTTTTCTACACACTTAGGTATAGAGTCAGTACATTAGCTGACTTCGAAGTCAGAGTAACTGCCTGTTAAATAAGTGCCTGCTAGTACCACAAATGAGGCTATCCACCAGAAACCATCTTCTTTGTAAATTAGGTACTAAAATCAGCACACAATACAAAATTATAGTCAAGATTTTCTTTGAAAATGCTGTCTGTGGTGATGGTTTATAGACAGAGTCCCTCTATAAATCCAGTTTAGCTGTTCTTTGCCCTTCAGCATTGGAATAGAATTCAGGAATCAGTTTCCATGGGCCCATGAGCTGGCTGCTTATTTTTGTAAATGATTTTATTAGAACCCAGCTATCCCCATTTGTTTATGAGTTTTCTTTGGCTTCTTTGGAGCTACAGATGCAGAGTTGAATAGTTAAAAGGTAGACCAACTGTTGTGTGAAGCCTGAATCTTTACTGTTTAGCCCCTCAAGTAAAAGTTTACTTAACCCCTAGGTAAATCATGGTTTCTTGAGGTGAACTAATAATGAAGAATTGGCTTACATTTAGGGTTTTGTACAAAAATACGTGAGGATTGTGTGAGGCATTTTTGCTCTAAAAGGCAGAAACTGAGAGCAACTAGACAGACAACATGTTCCTTTGAGTGATTCTATTATAATTTAAAAAATTTATTTTATGATGTGATTTGGTTGCTTTTTAAAAAGTAATGTTTTCTGTGATAATTAGGAGTCCTTCTCCACGTGCTTTATTTTTATATCCTTGTAAAATAGTATGTTGCAATATATAATTTTAAAAAATTGGTTGCTTCTTAGATAATTCCTGAAAAATTTCTTACTATAAGCAGAAAGTTTTGCTTTAGTTTCTTAATGTCTTTTTTCTTTTTTTTTTTTTTTTGGTACTGGGGATTGAACTCAGGTCCCTGCGCTTGCGAGGCAGGCACCAGAACCATTGAGCTAAATCCCCAGCCCAGTTTCTTGATTTCTTATTTCTCAAGTTGGCAAGTAAAAAAGTGGCCACTTTCTTCTAATGGAGAAGGAATTCTCTATGATACTTTAACCTCTCTGTGATAAGTGTATGGTATATGTATAGTGAAAAAGAACATTGGTGTTGGTATCACAATGGTTTAATCCTTTCAAGTTCCTAATTCTTTATGTTTGAGAGTAATATGTATACATTACTGGGTTGTGAGAGGAAATAAAGGAAACAAAATATGTACAACATAGCACAGTGTCTAGCACACTGTGAATACTATATGGTTCTTAGTTTCCTTATTTATATGTAAACCTTAGAATGAATCTGAATTGAATTTACAGTTTGGTGGTAGGATGGGGTTGGTGATGGAGTTGTAATGAGTTGTTTTTCCCTCTGAAATTGGATTTGGTGGTTTTTGTTCAGTGAGAAATTTCTCTGAAAGAAGTAGACTTTCTTTGGGAGAACACAAAATAGGCTACAAAGCTTAGTTGCAGAAATAGTGTGAGAGGAAGCACAGGTTATAGAATAGAAAAGTTAAGCTTAGTGAGAGGAATGAATAAAGGAAAATTTACATGTGACTGAACTCTTTGTTTTCCTTAAGTTATCTGTTTTCAGAGCAGTAGAATTTTTCATCAGAGATAAATATGAAAAGAAGAAATATTATGATAAAAATGCTATAGCTATTACAAATGTAAGTAAAATCTTCATCTCAGCAATTGATGTTTGTTAACTAGATCTCAGACTTTTCATATAAAATATAACTCAGTTTATTTATTGTAAAAATTTATTGGTTGTATATGTTTAAAATACTGAATTGAAAAGGGAGCATATTCTGAATAAAAATTTAATATCTGCTTAACATGATATTTAACCAAGTTAATTTTATGAAATTTGCAAAAAGATAAAGCCCCTAATTGAAAAAAGAGGAGAGAAAATTATTTTGCTAGATTCGGGTAGGGTGTGAAAAAAGAAAGTCAGGTTTGTCTTACCCAAGAGCTTTGGTGGGGCTGTTGAAACATGAAACAAGTCGCCCAGGTGTATATTAAAGCGTAACATTTCCTTCATTGTTATCTGGATTTTTGATACTTACAATTGTCAAGACCTTACAGTAGCAAAAATCAAATAATATCAACTGCTCCTTTTAATATTTTTCTTATTAAACTTACCCATCTTAATTATAGTTTAAGGCTAATTGCCTTTATTGTTGAAATCATTTTTTGGCCTTTGATTCTTAGATTAATAAGCAAGCTAAAGGGCTGAGGATTTAGTTTAGTGGCACTGCACCTGCCTTGCAAGCTCAGGGTCCTGCGTTTGATCCCCAGTACCAAAAAACCAAAAAACAAACAAATAAGCTAAAAACTAGTTAACCATGTGGTGAAATTGTTTCTTAAGTAATTCAGAGATAATAGTTTAATCTCATTTTGTATTCACAGTAGGTTTTTTGGGGTCCATATGAAGAAGCAGTATACAAAAAAATTAATCAAATCCTGACAAAATAAGGGTATTTTAATATATTGTCTCTGATCCTGAAAAATATCCTGTTAAATATTTAAAAGTGTCATTGGTATATATTTTAGAGCAAAGGTATTGCTGTGTGTGAAATTTGAGCTGCATTTAACAGTGGACATAAGATAAAATCTGTTGAAAGATCGATAAAAATTGACATTGTTGAGAATGATATTTATAATGTTCATAAATTTAAGACTGGTTTAAGCATTATAGAGTAAAAAAGAACTAACTTTTAAGTTACATATAAGTAATGTATTTTCATGTGAAATGTTAAAAATTACTTTAGAATGCTTTATAAAACACATTGCTTTATATTATTAAACTCTTAATTCTGAATGTTTTTGTTTCTAAAGCTTTATGTGTACTTATGCAGTTTTTAGTCTCATGGCAACTCATTGGAAATTATGTAGTAATGTATAGGAAAATGGTTTTTCTCTGGACAGTAGCTGTTGTTACAAAGTTGGTTGCTTCCACCTCTTGGGTCTGATAATGGTGTGGTTTGTTAGGGACATTTCTTCATTCATAGGACACATGTAATGAATTACAGTATTTAGGTATTAAGTGTCATGCTAAGTGTGAGCAAAATGCATGGTGAATGTTTAAATTTAAAAATGTTATTAAAGACACATTACCATTAATCCCCCTAAGTGTTCTCCCCCTTATTTTGATCACACTTAAGCCACTTTCTGAAGCAGTTCTGCAAGTCCTGTTTTGTGTCTTTATAAGGTATGATTAAAAAAATGTGGTGAACGCTACCACCAAGTGCCATCCAACAGAAAGGTAGCTCATTATACATTATCTTGTATCCTCATCCACCTTGTTCACTGGATTGACACTGTGCAACTTCTGGCTCTTCCCCAAAGTCAATATGACCATGAAAAGTAAATGTTTTGAATCGATTCAGGACACCAAGGCAGCCATGACAGCACAATTAAAGATAATCATGAAAGAGGACTTCCAGAGCTGCTTCGGAAAGAGGCAAGAGCAATGGGATAAGTGTGAGCAAAGTGAAGGGGAGGCTAGTCTGAGAGGGATAATGGCAGTGTGTTTTTTTACCGTAATAATTTTTAAATTTTTAACATTTACCGTATTTCTTGTTCACACCTCATATTTATAACTCATTTTCTAACAGTTTAGTGAAACCTGACAGTTTTGAGGTGTGTATGTAGACAGAACAAACATGGCATGATATTAATGTTTGATGAATATTAATGTTATATAGAGGTATTCATTCTATAATTTTTTTCTATTTTTGTAAGCTTGAAGTAAAAGTTTATATTACTCTTGAGTTTATATTACTAGTGAAATGACAATTCAGAAAAATTCACAAAAATTACATTTAACTTATGCTCACAGTCTCCTAGGACACTGAAGACATGACCCTTGTTTTCAGAGAGATCTATCAAATGAGGCTTAGCCCAGATATTAAAAATAATCATAATAAGAAAAGAATTAAGACATACAGTGTATAGCTACAAATTCCCTATGATGAATGTGATCATTATATATGGTAAAATGTACTTATAAATAATAACCATAATATGAGGCAAAATATGAGTTCTTTATAAATAAGATATTTAAGAAGCAGTAGGGTATTGAAGGGGATATCTAAGGATGGACAATTTCAACACTGGTTGTACTCATAAAACAAAGCTGTCAGACTGGCTGTTAAGCTTTGTGTGACTTATTTCTATATTAAATAGCTCCAAATTATTTCATAGTTTTAAGTTTTTATAATTTGTTTCTTTTTGTTTCAGATACCATTTTTTTAGTGCTGCCAGAATGTGTTACTGCTCTTGTTTTTTTATTTTTGCTACCGGGGATCGAACTCGGGACCTTGTGCTTGCGAGGCAGATGCTGGAACCACTGAGCTAAATCCCCGGGCCCACTGCTTTTGTTTTCTTAAATGTTGCAGTGAGGATTTAATAAAGATGACCCTGTTTTTCTGTGCAAGGCAATTTTTTAACCCCTTAACACAGAACACCGATTAATTTCTTGCCTGTCTATGACATAAACATTTTAAAATGCTGTGACAAAATACAGAGCAGCAAACTACAACACTAATGGTAAAGAGTTTTGCCATTTTTCTCAGTTGTTGCCCCAGTTCCTTGCAGGGTATTCAATTTAACTGTAAAGCAAGCCTCACTGGAATCCATTGTGTAGTGTGAGAGGGACTAGGATGGAAGGCTCCTTCATTCCGAGGGATTCATTCGTAATTGTGAAGAGCATTTTTGGTGGACCATTACTGAGTGTGGTGTCTGTTCATATAAACAGGGTCCTTCTGAGAAAGCGGAGAGGCTTATCTGCTGCACTCATGGAGGGAACTTGTGGTGCAGCCCTCAGTGTTGAGTGTTGTGTGGCCCTGGAAGTGTGAATTAAGGAAAGCTTAAGGAGAAAAGCAAAGTTCAGATAAAGACAAACACAAAGTAAATTATGTTCTAAGGAGAAAAGTTTTTTTACCAGAAAACTTCTTGCTGGGTTGTAGCATCAAACAGAAGTAAGTGTGTGTGTGTGTTTATGTGTGTGTTGATTACATGTCCTGGGGACCAACATGGGACTTTTGAGTTCATTCCTACACCCCTCAACCTGTCCTTCGCTCCTTCTTGAGATTCATGCCTCTTTTTGAAGATAGGTGTAGGATGACAGAAATTGGCTGTTCTGAAGCACCCTTGGATTGCTCCTTTGTTTGTCATTTTGTCATGCAACAGACATTGAATATGTGTATCAAATGGGGGGTGGCACTGAGATGGAAACAATAGCCTTTGCTTAAAAGTAGCTTACTCTAACATTTTCAACAAAAAATGTATGTGCGCAGTGAGCTGCATTCTAAAGCAGAATGTGGTAGTTGGTTTACTAGAAGAATAAAAGTGTTCCGGAAGCAAAGAATTTAGGTAGCACTCATTAATTATCATTAGAATAATTCTTAAGGGAGTTATATTTGAGATTATCCTCAATAGGGAAGGAGGATTGGAGCACAGAGGAAATGGGCTGGTATATAAGAAGGAAATATTCATAAAGCAGGTAAGACATTTCAGGCTGCAAGGAAACTATCCATCTGTGCCAACGTGAGATGAGGAAGGAGAATCTGGCTCTGTTATCTGATGCTTGGGTCTGGTGAGTAGTCCACAGGCTGTTCTGTCTAATGCATTGAAAGAGAGTTAAAGGTGAGTAGAGGACAGAATAACTATATGAGAGGCAAACCCAAAAGGCAAATAGAATTGCAAGGGAGAACTTGAGTACCAGACTGCTCAGAGTTTTACACAGTTTTGATTTAGGGAATGGTTATTGTATTTTATTTGCCATTTCATAAATTGCTGGACATTTAGTGGCTTAAAATAGGTGTACTAATTCACAGATTCTGTGAGCCAAGTCTGAGCATAGGTCGGCTGACTTCTCAGGATCTTAGTAGGCTAAGATCAGAGTTGGCCGGGCTCTGATCTCATCGGATGCTTCCAAGCTCACGGTTCACGGCAGGATGCAAGTCTCTGTGACCCTGTGCTGGGGCTCCCTGTTCTTCCTACTGTCTGCTTAGGCCTGCTCAGTTTCTAGGGACCACCTTCAGGGCCTTGGCAGATAACCCCGTCCTATCATCACATGGCAGCTTATTTCTCTGAGGCTACTAGAAGGTGTGATGGAAGAGAGCAAAGTAAGATTTGCTCTCTTAGTTCAAATCTGTTCTCTCAGGAAGGACCCAGCTGCTTTTCAGTGCCTGCCTGACCTGATTAGGCCAGACCCATCTAAGTTAATTTCCCTCTTGATTAATTCATCCTGAACCGGATCTTAATTACTCCTGCACACTTCCTTTGCCTTTGTCATATAACACCCTAGTCAAGGGAGTGAGGTCCATCAAATTCTCAGTCCTGCCTTCCACCAGGGGAGGGTGTTACACTGGGAGTGCACCACAGGTGGCAGTTTGGATAGCTGTTTCAGAATTCTGCCCTTCACGCTGATGCACAATCAGCCTATCCTCCTTGACCATTCCTTAATTCAGTGAGTAATAGAAGAAATTTGAAACACTTAGATGGCAGAAATCTATCTTTTCTGCCCCTCCTCCCCTTAGCCAGTAGTTTCACAGCTGGAAGCGCAGTGCTAAGTGAGTTCCTGGGTCAGTAGGTCTTGAGTACAGGAGAGCGAACTGCTCAAACACTTGCTCCTTTCCTCCAGCACCTTTCTCTCCCTCCCCCTCCCCCTACTCTGTCTTCCTTTTTCTGCTTAGGTGGTAGAACCACCTATTTCTATTTTATATTAGAAATAGTGTAAAAGAATGTATCTTTTGATTGGGAGTTTTGTTACTTCTTGTCATTACAATTTTAGTTTCCTTTTCTATACAGTACGGATGATCATTAGTGTTTGCATTTCTTCGTATGGTACTGTTGTAAAAGATAAGGCATGCTGTATGCTTAGTAGGGTGCTTAGCACTTAACTGTCTTAAAAATAAGCTGTTGTGATAATTAGTGAAGAAGGGTGGAGGAGCAAAGGAGCATGTGAATAAGCATGTAAATAAGAAAAATGAATACTCAAACTTTAACTATAAGAGTTTACATCATTGGCAAAATTTGGCTTCAGTTTTCCTTCATTAATCTCTCCATGCCGTACAGACCTGTTAATATTGGTCTGCTAGCGACTTGCCAGGATTCAACATTGAAAGTTTTCTAGAATTGTAGAAATTTTAAAAGTTACTATATTAAGGTTTAGCCTTCTTCCTGAAGGAGGCAGTGTCAACTCAGCATTAAAGGATGGGCAGGAACTATAAGAAAGTGTGAGTAGTCAGTCCTTTGCTCTTGCTCTTGTGAAGTTCTGTGGAGCTAGGAGAAGCTAGAGACCTGAAACCTGAAGGACTTGCGTGTGGCAAAGGAGAAGGGAGATGAGGGAGGTGTGGCCAGGTTAAGAAGTTTGCTTGGGCCTTGCTTGCCGTTATATACTGCGCATAAACTATTTAAGTCTCTAAGCAAGGACATGTGATCAAATTTGCATGTCGGAATGATGTGTAGAGAACAGATTTGGAGAAGAGTAAGACTAGGGGCATGGATACCAGTTAGGACTAATCCAGGAGAGGGATATTAATGACTGCCTAAGATGGTTAGTGGAGGTGATAAAAAGTAGATGGTTTTGGGAGATTTAGAAAGAAGAATCAGGAGTGCCTAATTTTTCTTGCTTCTGTATTTTCTTTCTTTTCTTTTTGCTTTATGTTCTTCTCTTTTTCTGCTTTCATGTTCTGCAGTGTCTTTTCCATTTTTCTTTCTGTTTCTTCATTCCTTGCTCACATATTGCACTTTACCTTGATTGTTGACTTTTAAAAAATCAACTTTATTGAGAAATACTTTATAGACAGTAAAAGGTAGACATTTTAAGGTGTAGTGAAATGAGTTTTTGACAAATGCACATCTCTGTGTAACCACCACCACCGTAATTGAGACAGAATCTCTTCATTATTCCATAAGGCTCCTTGGTGCCCACTGGTGGCCCAGATAAGCAGTTATTTGCTTCTTTTTATGGCACATTGTATTTTCTAGAGTTTCATATGATCACTACTATGCACTGTGTGCTCTTCTGTCGTATTTCTTTTTTTTATTGTTTGTTTGGTACTGGGGATCGAACTCGGGACCTTGCAATTCCAAAGGAGGCGGTGACACCACTGAGCTAAATCCCTGGCCCTCTACTGCCTTATTTCTTTCAGCATGTTTCTAAATTTCCTCTCTGCTTTTGTATATACTTAGTTAATTACGGTTTTTAATTGACCAATAGTATTTTATTGTGTGGGTATATCACCAATTGTTGATCTGTTCATTGACTTTTTCCTTGTCTTTGCTACGGAGCAAGTTTCTGTTTTCCTTCCCAGGTGGAACATGATATTAAAACTTTTTTTCCCTCCTTTTTTTTTTGTGGGGAGGGGCAATAAAATATTTGTTACATTCTATTTATTAAATAAAAATTTCTTACTTTTTTTTGAGGTCATGGTATGGCTAATGTTGGGAACTTTTTTTTTTTTTTAATAAAAATTTCTTAATTCTGGGTTTTAAAAGTGGCCATGTCAGTTCATAATCTTAAAACAAACAAACAAACAAACAAACACTTTACAGTGAATTGTCATGCTAGTTTGTACGGATTAGTAATCCTTGACATTCTAAATACTTCTGTTTGTCCTGTATAATTATTTTTATGTTCTCTTTTGCATGAGTTTAGGCAAAGAGACTTTATGATAAAAGTTATTTTAGGTGATTTTATGGCTTTTCAATCTCGTTTTCCATGTGAACACATACTTAAGGATCTCTGGCAAGTAAACATCCAATAGGACAGACCAGGCTTAAACCACTTTTGAAGACATGGTTTTGACCTTTTTAAGTGGAAGATATTTCCTTATATTGTATGTTTTATATTATGTATGTATTTGCTTTGTACTAATTAAATGCTAATTTACAGAATTATAAGAGCCAAAATTGTATAAAGAAAAAACTCTTTAAGTTTATAGCCTTGGGTTGAGATTCAAGAATTACTGTCATAACTAACTTAACAAGAAGATTGAAGGAGGAGCTGTCATCTTGCAGTGTTACTTTGACATTGCATAATGACCTGTCTCTAATAGCATCCTTAAAAAATTCCTCATAGGCACTATTGATATGATAGGGCAATATAGTGATGTCAGTTTTATGGCTCCAAAGATCTACTGTGCATTTTGTAAACGTATTTCAGTTATATTTTGGCAGTAAAGAGAGCAGGAAGATAATGCTTCTATTAAAGTCATCAACTACCCATGTAGAAATTGGGTAGGAAGATGTGTAAAAAAAGCTTTTAGATGAAACCCATTTTCGTGTATAAATTGCCTGTGCTGCATATGTAACTCTCATAATACTGTGGGGTAATTCAAGTATAGCACTGGGAATGATGTTTGCGTGCTGATCTCAAGGAAGTATATAAATTGCTTTATAATAAGTCTGCAGTTCAGCTGTGTATGAATCCACTCTTCTACCTTTTTTCTGTTTTTTAAAACAGTTGGTTAAAATTTTAATTAACGTATTACTATTTCAGCTGTTTTCTTTTTCATTATAGCTATCAGTAAAAACAAAAACTAGGTTTTGTTCTGCTACTTGGGACAATATGTCTTCATACTTCAAAGTTATTATTCCAGTAGTAACATTGACTATAGTGAATTGTCAGAGATGTGTAATTATTTTTCAAATTCTTTCTGTATGATTCTACCGTGAAATCCATTGTAAATAGTCGCTATTCTCTACTGAATCCTTTAAGAAATTACACATGGAAAGTTTTAAAAAGCAGTGTTTCCTCTTTGATGCATCATTTCCTTCTGTTAACATGGTTTTAAATGCTGTTGTCTCACAAACATGTCTTTACTTCTTTTCCATTCCAGTCAGTTCTTACCGCCTACCTTTGTTTCTTCTGACTTTTTATCTCTACTCTGCAGATTTCCTCCTCTGATGCACCTCTTCAGCCTCTAGTATCTTCTCCTTCTCTGCAAACTGCTGTTGAGAAAAACAAATTGGAGGTATGGTGGTGTTTGTTGTTTTTTTTGTTACCAGAGATCGAACTCCAGTCCTTGCACTTGCGAGGCAGGCAGTGGAACCACTGAGCTAAATCCCTGGCCGGTGTAGTAGTGTTTTTTTAACTGCCTGCATTGTGTAGTGTTGAGTAATAAATGAGCTTCCTTTTGCCTTGTGCCAGAATTTGGGGGCGCTGTCATCGTTTATATTTTGCCTCTTTTTAAATTTTTTCTGGTACCGGGGATCAAACTCAGGACCTTGTGCTTGTCAGGCAGGTGCGGTGCCACTGAGCTACATCCCCTGCCCCAGGTGGGTTTTTTTTTGGTACCGGGTATCGAACTTGGAACCTTGAGCTTACGAGGCAGGTGGTGGAACTACTGAGCTAAATCCCCAGCCCAATTGTTTATATTTTGAATGATCTCCAGTACTAAATACAAGAATTTCTTGAATGTTTCCCTGGGATATGATTAAAGGACTTTGACCTCTGTTTAATTTCTGAAGCTATTGATTTATTTGGCCATAAATATGTCACCAATTAAGCAGTTAGTTTTTGTTGTTGTGAGTGTTATTACCTTATACTGTTCCAACCTTATACTTTTTTTATAGTTTATTACTGAATTCTTTGAACTGGTAATTTGATTAAAAAATAGTTCATCTCTTTACCTTTCTTGTTTATTTCATTGAGCTTGATGAATTAATTTGAGACATTCTTTTAGCTCTCGTTTTTCTTGTGTCTACTCCTTGATAAATGCTATGCTACACGTGATGGATACAAAAACGAGTAAGAGACCACCTGTGCTCTCAAACAGCTTCCAGTTGTTCTTTTGGAGTACCAAGGGTTGAACCTGGGGCCTTTGCACTGGACTACCTTTCCATCCCTTTTTATTTTTTATTTTGAGACAGGGTCTTGCTAAGTTGCTAAATTGCCTAGGCTGGACTTGAATTTATTGTCCGCCTACCTCAGCCTCCCAGGATGCTGGGATCACAGCTGTGTGACACCATGCCTGGGCTCAGTTTATAAACTCAAGGAGGAAAGCAAATAACTGTGTGACAGTTTAGAATACAATATAATATATGATGTGATTGAAGGTCACTCACTGTACTGCTGTTAATACAGGTGGCATACTTTTTAATGCATCTTGTACTCTGAATAGGCATTAAAGATCAGGAGGCATTCCAAGTAGAGAAAACAGGAGTTGCAAGTTGAATTGGCATGGCTGGAATAGGAGTGAGATAGAAATAAAGGGAGACAACAGTCTTCTTTTTTAAGAAAGTTGTGTGTGTGTGTGTGTGTGTGTGTGTGTGTTTGTATTTATTACGTACCACTGGGAGTTGAACCCAGGGTCTTCATACTGAGCTACATCTCTAACTTTTGTATTTTGAGACAGAGTCTCACTAAATCATTAGGTTGCCTGGACTGGGCTAGAACTTGGGATCTGCCAGTCTCGGCCTCCCAGAGTGCAGATACTTGGGGGTCCACCTCCAGCCTGGTTGCCAAGTACCATTGAGAGTCCATTAAGGAGCTGGTCTTCACACCAAAGCCCCAAGCACTTTTTTTTTTTTAAACAGTGTATTGCTTTTATTTGGGGGCCTGGAGGTGGGGGAAAGACACCATGGTGAGGGAAGAAATCAAGGACTACAAATGCAAGAACAATTATTAAAACAGTAATACACACAATGAGTAACTGGAACCATTTTCTTAGGAGGACTTGACTCATGGAAGAAAAACTTTAATTGCTGTTGCAAAAACATTTTTATGAAGTAGAAATTGGTTTTAATAATACTACTGGAGAATATGTTCTAGAAAGTGGAGGTAAGTGGATGTAAAATCCTGGCAGCAGTTTAATAGAACAATCCCAGATTATTAGGCTGAGGCCAACACCCAATGAGGATGAAAGCCTTGTCTGTGGGGAATCTTGGATGATACCTGCAGAAATATTACACTGTACATGAACCAAATTGAATTATTTTCACAAGTGTTGTAAAGTTTCATACAGTAAAATTTTTCTACATGCATTTCAATTTCACAGCAAGAGTGGTAGAATACCTAAACACAGAAGAGAGCATTCATGCAAGATATCTTAACTCCTTGATATAATAATGCATACACTTCAAAATGATTACACTATCATTACATCTAGGGCTTTCTGCAACTACAAGGTGGTGGTTATGGAAAGCATAGCCCCTGGTATCAACATCTAGAAAGCAGCTATCACCTTCTATTTGTGTTCTCTTTTTGCTTTTTTTCTTCATTTTTCTTAATCAACTCTGCTGTTGCTGCTGCTTCTTAGCAAAACTGGTAAAAAAATAAATTGTAATCACTGAACATAGCAATTGAGATGTTTAAAACCTTCAATCTTCTGGGGTGAAGAAAGCACTGTACGACATTTAGAACTCTGTTTAAAAAACAAGGTGGTCACAAATTTTCCTGGCTTGAAGACTTCCACAACTTTCCTGATCAGGTCATCGTAGGAGATCTGACTTAAGTTTGTTTCAAAGCTAACATAAGAAAACTCTGGTTCTGGAGTGATGTGAATAGTCCAGTAAGTTCCATCCGATTTCATTCTGTTCATTGAATACCCGCAAGGATTGAACAGTGTGGCATCACTGACAGAACCTGGTATCAGGTCACGAATTCCACTCTCACAAGTGACATCCTTTGCAGTAACACCATCTTTCATGTGGAACTGGTCCATAACTCCTGGGTCAAGCTCGCTCATCAGAATTTCCAGGGTCTGATCTGGCTGACTGATTACTCGACTCTCTGGGAAATCCGAAGTATACAAGTACCAGCAGTGAGAATTCATACGTCCCATACAATATGCTGCTCCATTTGGGAAAATTGCATTAAGAAACTATTTCTTCCGGAAATTCCGGTGTGGGTACCCTTGGTGAGAAGGCTTCATAAAATTCTTACGAGAATAAAAGAAGCTTTGAATTGAGTCAAACCCACTGTAATCCCTAGCAAGCTTCAACAGGGCAACCAGTGCTTTCAGTAAGAGGGTGGTACCACATGTCTTCAAAATGAAACGTCTCTTGGAGACAAACATGCTACTCTCACTGAGTACATAAGCTTCCTGCTTGTCAGTTTTTGTCACACTTATGATTGAACATTGCACATCCTTCAAAAGTACATCCCACTCAGATCTCGGGATAGT
>NW_004624819.1:9141848-9162236 GCF_000247695.1 Heterocephalus glaber | reverse complement strand
CTAGCTAATGTCACCAGCCATACTGTGTAAGCCCCCAAGCACTTTAATAATGAGTTTTGAGGGAAAACAGGATGACAGGATCAAGTTTCCATGTTATAGCACTGCTCTGCTGGCTCCATGGGGAATGCATTTTGTGGTGGTGGCTGAGCAAAGACTTGAAAACTAATCTTCATTCAGGAGTAAAGTGATGGGTGCAGATGCTAAAACGTGGGGAGAGAGAATGAAAAGGTGTGTAGTTCTGAGAGTTTAAGAAGGTGAGATGTACAGAATGTAGTAATCAATGAATTACGGAAGTGTTTTGTGGACTGTGACTCTCTTTAAGTTTCTGGCTTCAGCGTCTGCATAGAAGAAACAGGTTTAGGGAGAGACAGAAACAGAAGACAAATTAAAGTTGGACATATGATACGGAGAACTGGCAGCTGTGGGACTGCCCACATTCAGTAGGTGATTGCATGTGCGTGCCTGTAGCTCACGGGAGGGGTGGTGAGGGAAGCTGAGACCCTGAACCCGACCAGCAGCCTCAGTGATGAGAGGGATCACCACAGGGGTGGAAAGGTGGGAACTCTTGAACCTGTGAGTTATTAAAGATCAAGATAAGTTCATGAGGAGACAGTGAAGGGCAGTTTTGGATAGGAACTGCTAGATTGGAAGTGGACAGACAGACTTGCATGGTTTAGTGTTGCAGGTGGCATAGGTCACAGGCAGGCTCAGGAAAGAGGTACTCCAGGAATGTGGGTATTGCCTTGAAAGAATGGAAAGATGCTGGAGGCAAGTTTGACCCCTTCAGAATTTTCTCTGGAAGTATTTTTGGTCAGGGAAGAGATTAGAAATGCATGGGTTACACTTTTCTGTGATGGAGTTCATGCCTCCAGTTCTCAGAAGGCAGTGATCTAATTTGGTGGCCTTGGAGCAGTCCATTCAGAATGCCTGTTCATGCTTTTCAGTTCTTATCCCTTTGGCATCTCTATTTTTGTATATTTTTAATGTTATAGTATTATACAGTATATGCTTATAAGTTAGTATATGTGTATGATGGGGTGTGTATGCTCACAACTTTTCAAGTTGTACATAACCAAAATATTCTGGTGACTTAAGTCACTCAAGTATAGTTTGATCATAATGATCCCAGTATATAAACTTTAACACACCTCCCCACCTCCAGGCCAATGCTGGGGATTGAACCCAGGGCTTTTGCACTGCATTACAGGGCCTTTGAACTGAACTACATCCCCATCTCATTTTATCTTTTACTATATGTTGACGCAGTTCTTGCTAAATTGCCTAGACTGGGCCTTAATTTACAATCTTCCTGCCTCAGTCTCCTGAGTGGTTGAATTATAAGTGTATGCCCTTTTCTCTGTCTTTTAAGACTTGCATGTTATATTTTCTTCAATAGGATTTCTGACATTCCACTGTACCTTGGTTCACAAATGCTTCTGTTCACAAAAAATTTGGTTGTCAGACAAAAGCTTTCCACAGAATTTTACTTCCGTTCACAAACTGCACATTGGGTGACAAACACAACTTCTGCCATCTTCCCCACACAGACACAAATGCAGATGTGACCATCTTCCCCAAAACCATAAAACAGATTAAGTTCGTGAACTGAGGTACCGCTGTATCCTTTACTATAGGAATCAAGTTTCCGGAACTACTATTTTATAATACCAAACATGGTTATATTTTGTTATAGCTGACAATAGAACAACTCTGGTTCTGATACTCTGATCTCAGCAGCTTTGACTGTACAGATGGGAGTGGCTTAGACTGTGTGGCCAGAGTTCAGAGCTCCTGTTGTTACTTCAGACCCCCTGTTGTTACTTCAGACCCCGTGTCATATCCACATCTGGAGTCTGAGCAGACAATGGCCACATTTTGACAGCTGAAACTTGAGTGTGAAAGAGCATCACATCATGATGCTCTATTTAATGAAGCTAGCAGATTGGGTTTATTTTTGGTGATTTCATGTGTGCCCAGTAATCACAGAGTAGGAAATCAGACTTCTCTCATGAGAATGGCATTCATGAAAAATAACTGCAGGCTGCTCTAACAGATTTCCATAGACTGAGTCACTTATAAACAACAGAAATTTATTCCTCACAGTCCTGGCAGGTGGAAAGTTCAAGGTCGAGTCTCGGCAGATCCTGTGTCTTGCAAAGACACAGAATGACACCTTCACGCTGTGGCTCGTGGTGGGAATGGGCAAGAGAACTCTCTGAGGCCTCTTTTATAAGGACCCCACCCTCAGGACTGCGGCACCTTCCAAAGACCCTACCTCCCAAATCATCACATTAGGGGTTTTGTTTCAATGTAAGAATTTTGGGGTGGACAGAGACGTTCCAACCATAGCACGAATAACTCAGGGAGGTTATGGAGTAACTTACCCCCAGAATACTAGTGAGGACATTCTATTGTATTGTTTTTCTCACCAAATTTTACTAATCTAAAAATGTTATCATATATAAAGGATTTTAGTACATTTCATTTATTAAAGCAGGGATAATAGTCACCTCATAAAGTTTGGGGTTTACAGTCCCTCAGTCAAAAGGAGGGCTGATTAGCTGTGCAGCTGTGGGCATCATTTGCCTAAGGTTTTATTGTTTTGTTTGTAAGAAGACAGTAAAATCAGTCGTTATTTCAGACAGCTTTTGAAATGATTAAAGTCAGTGATGAGGATGCACTTGGTAAGTGGTACTGTAGTTGTGATTTAGAAAGGAAGGTTTGATTTGGGTTTGGTTGCATCACCTGTTGGTAATATTTCTCGTTACCCTTAAAGCACTCATCTTCCTTGCTTGTCTCATCCAGGACCATGGGCAGATAGAAAAATTTATTTTTGAGAAACATACCAAATTTTCTAGAAGGTGTTCTGTCTGTGTTAGACTGCGTTAGTGTTCTTAAAGTTCATGGCAAAATGCCAGCTTTGAAATATGGTCATCTGGCACATTGCTCTTTAGGTTTAGCACTTTAGGTATTCAAAAGTTCAACTTTTGTTAACTTTTTATCTTGCTCCTGAAAAGCATTACTGAAACAGATGGTTTTAGAGAATATTAGTACAGTATAAGGAGCCTCACATACAAGCTTTTTTTATCCTAGTTCTAGAAATTTTAGCCCTGTTACTTTCTCCTTTTGCTACAAAGCAATACACCAACACTATTTGGTTCAGATGCTCTCACTGAGTTGTGAATTGTTATACTTAAATTGCTTTTTATTAAGCACCAACAAAAGAAAACATTGAGAGAAGTGCTTTAGATTTTTTTCTCTTCTTAAACTTGCAGTTGAAGACATTGGTTATTCCTGCCAGAAAGAGCTTTGCTATGAATTTCTTAAAATTTGGGGCCAAGACCAAGGTTTTATGTCATACAACACATATGAAAAATTTACTTATATTCATGTAGTGCCTTACAGCTTGCAGAGTTCTGCTTTTGAAGTTTTTAATGCCTTCCTTTTTAATATTGAAATGCACATTAAATATGTACCTAGTTTAATGAGTACTTATAGAACTATCATTGCTTTCATTGTATAAAGTGAACATTGTTAGAACTTCAAAGCTCCCATGTTACCTTCTCTTTTTTAGCTGAAACCTTTTCCTTAAGGTAATTAACATCCTGACTTTTGCCATAATTGTCATCATCACTTTGCTTTTCTTCATAATTTTATATTGGTATACATACCCCCAAACACTGTAGCTTTGCCTGATTTTGAACTTTATAGAAATGATTGCAAAGCCTTTGAACTTTCAGTATTTCAACGTTATAGCCTAAAAATTGCAAATATTATCTTTCTTGCTTTAATATGGCAAATGCAGTCTGACAGAGGTTACATCAGACACCATTTTAAAGAAAGGCGCAGGTGAGATTCAGTCTTTCAGTCTTTTGACGTAAGTTCCATGTGTTTATCACGCTTTCTTTCCTGGGTTTGTCTGTTTATCTTTTCATGTTTGCTGCAGGAATCTAAGAGCTAGGTTAGTGCCCACTGCAGAGCCATCCAGTCTAGGTTTCTAGTAATGTCTTCCCTCTAAATGCCATAAAATGCTCTGTGTTTAATCTTTTTTCATTTTTCTTTTTGGGTAATTTTTTTTTTACTTTTCCTCTTCTGTGGCCTTTTAGGTTTCAGCTTTTAGTATTATATCTTGTCTCATCCTTAGAAATACAAACTGTGAACATCACGATTATAATTACTTCAACTGCCTTAGACTGGTCAGTTGGTTCTGATCCCCATGCATTGTTTTTAACATCTTTTTCATTAGAAAATTATATTAACCTTCTTTAAAACACAAATCAATGATAATGGTTTGAATATATATTTTGTGATTTTTTTTTTTAGACAAAGTGATTTTATGCTTTTGTTTACTGTTTATAATTTGTCTTCATCCATGTGATAAGGAAGTATGTTCCATCAGTTAGTTTGACCTTTATTCTGACTCAGAATTGCACATTATGGTTGATATAAAGAACCATAGCCTATGTAAGGATGTATTGAGAATTTATGGAATGGAATTCTCATTTGCTTAAAACAAACACAAACCCTAAAATAGCAAAGAAATTCTAAGTTGTCTTATTTCCATCTTAATTTTTGGAGAGATAGTCTGTATTCTATCATCAACATGTAACCTTTTGTTCTGAATATGTAACCTCAATGAGAATATGAACTTGTCATGTTTATATTTCAGTACCACCTTAAGTGTGGACTTAGACCTTTTTCAGATGATGGTTCAAATTAATAAAATAAAAATTAAAGGTTGCCAGTGAGGCACAGAGGTGCATACCTGTAATCTCATCATTCTGGGAGACTGAGGCAGGTGGATAAAAAGTTTAAACCCTGCTGGAGCAATTAAGAGACTTAGTAAGACTCTGTCTCAAAATAAAGGATTGGAGACATAGCTCAGTGTACAGGCCCTGGGTTCAATCCCCAGTGCTGTCAATTAAAAAAAAACAAAGTTGCCTTTTTTAAAAAGTTAACTCACTAAAACTTTGGACTACTTTTTAGAAAGAAAAGGAGAAGAAAAAGGAAGAGAAAAAGAGAGAAAAGGAGCCAGAAAAGCCTACAAAACCACTTACAACTGAAAAGGTAAAATTTCTTTTTAAAAATATATAAGATTATCATCTTATTTCTATATCATATTAATGACCTTCTGGATATTTATGCAGAATATGCAAATAATCATTTTTTCAACAAATGTTGTGTGAATACTCTATGTTCAGTATATCCTTCTAGCTTGGCCTATACAGGTTGTAATCAGTGGTAAATGTGTGGGTACAGATCATCTGAGTTCCTCAGGGATGGGTAATCTCAGAAATGACAAGAATGGTGTTATGAGCTTTCAGGCAAAATCAGATTTCAGTGGAAGTTTAGAGAATGAAGAAATCATACCTGAAGGATCTTTCAGAAAAGACCTCATGCTTCATTAACATTTGAGCTAGATCTTGAAAGGTAGGCAGGATTAAGGGAAAAGGCAGGAATGCATTAGTTTGAGAAAACAGCCTGAAGACAGGTAATGAAACTGGAAGTAAAGTATGTTTTCAAAACGATTTTGAAGAAAGGTATTTGTTTGGGTATGAGGAGTTGTGAAAAATAAGGACAAAATGGCAGATTAAATTCAAATTGTAGATGTTTATTCATTTTTGGAAGGAATGGCTATGGGCAACTCGTCACTTTTTAAAGCAGGTGATGCATCTAATTTAGGGTTTTTTTTTTTTTTGAAAATTATTGGCAGTAATATTTAGGATACATCTGATAGGCAAACCAAAGGTAAGGAGAACATCATACTTTTTGTAAAGGGACAAGTTATAAAATTATAGTAGATTGGTTTTTAATGCATTTCATCATGAAAGCATTGAAGCATCGTCAAAGAATTACCACAGTGTGCATGGTGGTGGATGGCTGTAATCGCAGCACTCTAGAGGCTGAGGCAAGAGGATTGCTGCGAGTTCGAGGCCATTCTGGAATACATAGTGAGACCCTGTCTCAAAAACCAACCAAACAATCATCAAAAAGTTACCATTCTTGGTTTTAGCTGTTGAAATTTTTAGAATCAACTTTCAAGGCGTACGTTATATACTCTAAAGTACATCCATTTTCAGTATATAACAAGCACATTCTGTACTTACTGTTTTTTTCTGTCATTTATTGGAATGATTTCTATCCTCAAAGAATTATGAATGTCCAAAGGATGCCCGCTATCACCACTCCTGTTCAATATAGTTCTGGAAACATTAGCCAAAGCAATTATAAAAGAGAAAGAAATAAAAGAAATAAAGATAGGAAAGGAAGAAGTTAAACTGTCATTATTTGCTGATGATGTGGTACTTTACATATAAGACCCAAAAAACTCGGCCAAAAGACTTCTAGACCTAATTGATAGATTCCGAAGAGTAGCTGAATATAAGATCAACACAAAAAACAATGGCCTTCTTATACCCAAATAGCAGACTCACTGAGAGAGAAATTAGGGAAACAATTCCTTTTACAGTAGTATCCAAAAATATGAAATATTTAGGAATCAGTCTAACAAAGGAAGCAAAAGACCTCTACATTGAAAACTATAGCACTCTGAAAAAGGAGATCGAGGAGAATATAAGAAAATGGAAAGACATCTCTTGTTCCTGGGTAGGAAGAACCAATATAGTGAAAATGGCCATACTTCCCAAACTACTATATAGATTTAATGCAATGCCGATTGAAATTCCAACCATGTATTTCACAGAACTAGAGAAAACAATCCAAAAATTCATTTGGAACCAGAAGAGATCTAGAATAGCAAAAGCCATTCTAGGCAACAGAGACATGGCTGGGGGTATCATAATCCCCAACTTGAAGCTATACTACAAAGCTACTGTGATAAAAAACAGCATGGTACTGGGAAAGGAACAGACCTGAGTATCAGTGGAGTAGATTAGAAGATGCAGAAACAATTCCAGACATACTCAGCCTCATCTTTGACAAAGGAGCCAACCACCCTCACTGGAGGAAAGATAGCCTATTTAATAAATGGTGTTGGAAAAACTGGATTTCAACCTGCCAAAGGTTAAAACTAGATCCATACCTATCACCATGCACTAAACTAAGATCAAAGTGGATTAAAGACCTAAATATTAAGACAGAAACACTAAACTTTCTGGAAGATAAGTTAGGTAGAACTCTTGAAGACATTGGCATAGGAAAAGACTTTATGAACAAAACCTCAGTAGCATGAGAACTAGCACAAAGAATCAACAACTGGGATCTCATCTTATTAAAAAGCTTCTGCACTGCAAGAGAGACCACCAACAGAGCTAAGAGATAACCTACTATGTGTGAAAAAAATTTTAGCAGCTGTTCCTCAGACAAAGATCTACTATCTAGAATATATAAAGAATTGAAAAAAATCAGACCCCCCAAATTCAAAGACCCAGTTCAAAAATGGACATCTGAAATGAACAGACATTTCTCAGAAAAAGAAGTAAAAGCAGCAAATAAACATATGAAAAAATGTTCAACATCACTCGTCATTCGAGAGGTGTGGATGAAAGTGGCACTGGGATTCCACCTCACCCCAGAAAGAGTGGCTGCTATCAAGAAATGAACAAATAACAAATGCTGGCGGGGTTGAGGGGAGAAAGGAACCCTTCTCCATTGTTGGTGGGAGTGCAGGCTGGTTGCAATCACTGTGGAAATCAGTATGGAGATACCTCAAAGAACTAGGGCTGGAGGTCCCATTTGACCCAGCTATTCCCCTGCTGGGCATCTTCTCCAAAGAATTAAAAGAATCATACTACAGCGATATATGTGCACCCATGTTTATGGCGGCACAGTTTGTAATAGGTAAAGCTTGGAAACAGCCCAAGTGCCCATCAACTGGAAACTGGATAAAGAAGATGTGGTTTTTCTATAAAATTGAGTAGTACTCAGACATAAAGAACGAGAAACTAGAGACATTTATAGCTAAATGGATGCATATTGAGGCCATACTCTTTTTTTAAAAAAATAACTTTATTATCAAACACACTCACATACAAAAATTAAAACCATTCAAAGAAGAACAGTGCAAGGGAAAAAAATTACAGTAATATTCAAATATAGTAGAACTCAACCAAAACAAAACTGAAAAGCACTTAAACATTTTTCCATATAACTTAAAAAAGCATCTCAACCACCAACAAGACACTAGAGGATGTTATTCGTTTCAGAAAAATCCCCAAAACCAACACTGAACAAATAGTGGCCTGGAAAAAAATTACAGTTAGCTCGCAGACTCCACATAAGCCAAGCTTCTGCCTAATTTAAATTTCAAGGCCATACTCTTAAGTGAAACAAATAGGACACACATGTGTAAATACCGAATAGTTTCTCTGGTGTGAGAAACTGAAAGTGTAAATAAGGATTAAAATGATTAAAATGAATAATTGATAATTTGAAATAGGAAAAGGTCCAAAGGTGTAGGGGTGGTGGGAGGGGAAGGGGAAAGGAAAGAAGGGAAAGGAAAGGAAAAATTACGAGAAAAGAAAAAAGATGGAAACAAAATCTATGTAAGTAGGGAAGGGTGGAGGGGGTGAAGGGCGCACAGGTAATGGGGAAAAAATAAGGACCAAGATACATCATGTTCGGGTACAAGCACCCAATGATAAATGTATTGTATACCTAAAATGTACCAATAAAAGAATTTTAAAAGTAGTAATAAAAAAATTAAAAAAAAAAGAATTATGAATGTCCAACATCAAAGACACACTAGGCATCTTAAGACTCTCCAGTCTTAGTGTAGCCATCAGAACTGTCCACCACCTGTCCTGGGCTCTGCTTCCTGGCTTCACACTCCCTCTGCACACCACGAGGCTTGTCCACTTACACCCAACTGTGTTTTCAATGTTCATTAACTTGTTTGGCCAAGAATATCTTCCTTTATTTCTTATCTAAAACTTCATTTTACCTTTTTCATGAAGTTCCTCTAACATTCAAACTAAATATACGTTCCCTTTTCCTCCAAATTCTGGTGATGTTTTTATATATTTGATTTTATTCTTACATGTATTATTGTATTTCTCTCAGTTTCGGATGGTGCTTAGGCTAAGTACATGTGCATTGATCTGTTGATTTTTGTCACTTCATAATTCTGTCAGTGTTGATTCCAAGGTCATGCAGAAAGATTAATAGATCATTATTTCTTACTAAGTAATATGAAATACTAAAGACCACAGAATTGTTCTGCTATGTGGAATTCTTTAAAATATTAAAAAAATACTTTTCAGTTAAATTTCTTTGAATATCACTATCATAGTGACAATTTATTGGATTAAATTCTTTTTCTCAAATTAAACTTAGGTGTTACATATTTTAAAATATTTTTTAAAAGGCATGATTAAATTGGTGTTTATAACCTGATGACTTGACTAGCTTTAATTCTGTTCTGGTAACTTTCTCTTTAATTTGTATCAGTAAGAAACTACAAGTGAAATGTCTTAATTTCCATTTGATTACAAAAGAATTTTTTTGGTTTTTTTTGGTACCGGGGCTCGAACTCGGGACCTTGTGCTTGTGAGGCAGGTGGTGGAACCACTGAGCTAAATTCCTGGCCCCTACAAAAGAATTTTTAAATGATCACATTTTATCTTTTTGTTTCTAAAAATTGGAAATTTCAAAATAGTTTATAATAATAATGCCTTATTATTATACTTGACTATGAAGCTTATTCACTTTTAAAACATCATATATTTTCCCCGTAAAAAAAGATATTTCCCCTTTAAACTATAGTAAGCGTTTGATGTAGTGATTTGTTTTTTGTAGCTTTGCATGCAAATAATTTCCTTTTGTTACCCACTGTGAAAATGGGCCACAGCTGTTAGCTCAGAATGGGTTTGTATTGGGGTCCTTAGACAAGCGAGACAGTATATGTGAACAGTACAGAGTCTCTCACTTCTGCACTGTCTTGCTTCCCGCAGTAGGTTTGATTAAACCCAGTTCACACCTCATATATTACTCTTCAGGATTCTTGCTGCCCACAGTGAGGTCTTTGCTGAGAGAAAAATCATGTAAAACTAGTTCCTGTCAAAATTTTGCAGTCAAAATGTTGCAGAATATATAAGAAAGAAGATACATTCAAAGATATCAGAATGAGAAAACTGGAGGAAAAGTAGCACAAATAAAGCAGCTTTACTTCATACATAGGCATTTATCTTTGTGTTCTTCCTGAGTTGGCATTTCCTGGGGACATAAATAATCCACAGAGCAGACATTAATATAATGGTTTTCAAAATAGCAACAGGAGTAGTCATTGTAGCCAGAACAATATCCTTTTCATTAAGTATTAGTTGTCTTTCTTTTTGGTACCGGGAATTGAACTCAGGACCCTATGCTTACGAAGCAGGTGGCGGCACCACTGAGCTAAATCCCTGGCCCCCTTAGTTGTCTTTTGGACAGTTTGCTGTGTGCCATGAACTGAGGTAGGTGTGCAATTTAAATATACAGCTGTATGTACACAATTTCTGTGTAAGATTAACAACCAGGTAACACTACCCAATTTAGGAAATAGAACAAGGCCAGCACCCTGGAAACTGCACCCTGTTAAAACCATTCTCAGACAGAAACCACTTCTTTCCCCTTCAGGGATGACCATTTCATTACCTTTTTTAATTTTTCATTTTATTTATTCATTTTTTGTGGATACTGGGTTCTGAATCCGGGGCCCTGGATATACAAGACAAAGATTCTCCTGAGCTACATACCCAGCCCTCATTGTATCTTCAGAGTAGCTTTACCATCTCTGCATGTATCTCAAAACAACATGATTTGATTTCCTCTATTGTCAATGAAGTGACACCATAATGTTGTTTTACATTTTGCTTTTTTCAGCCAGTATTTTGTTTATGAGTCAGTCATGCTGTATATAGTTATGGTTTAGTCATGTTGTTTTGTAGTATTCTATTGTGTATATATCAGTTCCTCAGTTTATCCATTCTACTGTTAAACATTGGGTTATATACAGGCTTTAACTATTATATGTAGTGCTGTGACAAGCACTTTTATATGTACATTTAAGCATGTTACTTCTTTAGGGTGTACATAGGAATGAAATTTCTGAGTCATAAAGTATGTGCTTCTTGAACTTTCCTGGGCTGTGTCAGACTATTTTCCAAAGTGTGCACCAAAAATACTCTTTCCATCAAAGCAACTCCATATCCTCTGCAACATAAGGTATTATCAGGGATTTTAGTAATTGCACCTTGGCACATGTGTAATGCTATCTCTTAGGTAGCTTACTATATTTTATATTTTAACTGTCTTATTTCCTTGATTGCAAATGAGACTCAATACTTTTCATATGTTTCTTCCCCATTTGGATTTCTTCTTTGAATTCTTGTTTAGGTCTTTTGCCTGTTTTTTTATTGTATTGCCAGCCCTTTTCTTATAAATTTGTAGTAATCTATACAAATATACATGCAGCTTTGTGGCTGATTTTGTCACTGTTTCTTGTGGAGTCTGGATTGGAGAAAGAAGCGCTTTTTATTTTTAAGGCGGCATAAGTTAAACTGTGTCTCTCATTTCCTTGTGTTTAAAAGAAGAATGCTTGATAGAGGTTATTTATTCTTGACTCCTTTTCCCAAGTTCCACTTATTTTTATAAGTAATGAAAGCCATTCGTATGATTTTTGTTTTGTTTTGGTGCTGGGATTGCACCCAGGTCTTCACGCCTGTTAAGCACATACTGTACCACGGAATTACCCCCAGCCCCATTAGGGTGGCTCTTGACGCATGGTAATAGCTTAATGAATAGTTCCTTAAAAATACATTCATTTAGAGATTGAGAAGAAGCCTTACTATTGTCCAAATTCCCAGTATTACTAAGAAGTAAACTAAGTCCTAGGAGAACCTAAAATCAGTTAGAAGTAATCTTCTGAGTGTTAACTGTTGGTGGCAGCTTGGGTTTGAACCCAAGTCTGCTGGTTTTGTTACAGTTGGATGGGCCAGTAGTTGTTCAAATTCTTGTGTATGATAAGAAAAGAGTTGCCAAGCATGTACCTGCTAGTAAGTAGTAAGCAGCTGTATTTATTGAAGATCACAGGAAGTTGTGTTTAGGGCTAGTTCATGTCAGCAAGGGTTTAACAGAGACCAAGAAAGGTGCCAGTGATATAGGAGAAATATAGCTCCCCACCCTGCTCAATGTCAGATGTGTCGAGTTCGTATCCCCTGAAATTGAAGAGTGAATTCCAAAGGATAAAGGAGGTTAAGAGTAGGAAAGGTTTATTGAGAGATAGCTCCTAAGAGGCAGGAGGGGTCCCGAGTGGGTTGCCTTAAGGTCCTGCCTGATTGCAGAGTTGAGCAGGAATCTGACCCAGAAGTTTAAGGTAATACAGGAGACAAAAAAGAAAGAAAAAGAAAAGAAGAAAGAGATGTTTTATCCTTCTTTTAGTTACTCAGTGGGCACTTGGCAGGCCTGACCTCAAAGTCCCCATTATACTGATTCTTACGTGTGGGGATGTGTGTGGGGTGAGGTGGTGTATTTTGATTTGTTAGGTTCATTTCGTGTGATTTCTAGCATTATTGTAAATTTTACATGATTTTATAATGAATTGTCCAGGTTTCCCTAAAAAGGAACTCTATTTATATATAACTTTGTCCCATATTTTCCTAATTAGTGAATTAATAACTTTTATTTGTTTGTTAGCTTCTTCTAGTTGGAAAACTTCCTTCTATAATTAAGCTTGTTTTTCTCAGGCAGTCTAACACTTCTGTGAAAATTGTTTTTACTTAAATCTCATTGAGGTTTTAATATTTTTGATGTGCCAACTTTTATTGCTGATTGGGTCAGCAGGAGCCAGGCTTACTTTTTCTGAGAGAAGAAAGGTAAAAATCTGTAAATTTAATGAATCAAGTGATTAATTAGGCAGATGCTTTCTGCATTTAAATAGTTATCTCTCCTTTGTGCTTTAGATATACTGGTGGAAAATTGTGTATAAATTTGATTCTAAGATGTTCTGTTGTACATTAGACATTTCTAATTCATTTAAATTTACTAGGTTATTTCTCAAATAATCAGTGATCCATAAATAAAGTAGATGAGGAGTACTCTATTAAAGGAATGCAATATGAGGTCTCTTTCAGTTTAAATAATCAGATATTAGTTTTTCCTTCAGAAGGTTCTAAATTTTATAGTTTTTCTTAAAGATATTCATATCAAAACATGGAAAATGGGAAAGTAGTTAATTCCCAGGCAGGAGTATTAAACTGTTTTAAGGAGATTACTGTTCTGGTTCTGGTTATATTACAACCCAGTATGCATTAAGTTCTGAAACGTGTTTGTTTGGTAAGAAGTCTTTAATATAGGAGTCAGCAAGCTTTTTTCTACAAAGGATCAGGTAGTATTTTAAGCTGTGGACCCTATTGTGTCTTTCACAGCTATTCACCCCTTTCTTTGTAGCATGGAAGCAGGGAGCCCAGTTTGTTAAGACTTAGGTTTCTACCTCCACACTAAAGAGAGTGGTTACTGTAGAAGAGGCAAGGTCGGGAATTACCCACTGGTGTCTTACCAGATAACTACCTGGAGCTTCCTTCTTTGTTTTTAAAATACAGTTTGCCAAGGTGATCTCTAGAGACCCTTTAAATTAAATTTTTAGCTTTAAATTTAAATTTGGATCTTCTGAATATATCCTTAAAGACAGCTGTCGGAACTGTGCAGAATTAGTTTACATTCAGTGAGTTCTTCCTATTTTAGACTGGTTTTTCAACTACCTTAGTTGCTCCTGTCTTTAATGAGTTTTTCCACTGTTAAAACACAAAGTCTGATTTAGGAGGAAAGGCATTCAGTATGCAACTCCAAATGCTGCAAGATATGTCTGTGTGGGAGGCTAGGGGGTGGGGGTGTGTATACTCTTGGCTTCTGTATATGAACTGGTTGAAAAGCTCTTAGTTTAAAAGTGATTGCTTACAGTAGCCTATTGTCCCTAAAATATGGGCTCAGATTTTTTTAATGTTAAAAAAGTCTTTCTTGGGCAGATATTTGCCAGTAGGTCCTTGAATTTTGTGAGAAAAAAATCCATTTGCAAACTGTTTGTTAAAATAGAATGAAAAATTCCAGGGAGAGGTAGAGAAGCATTGATGCTCTGAGAAAGAGAATACTCCAACTTTAAAAAATTTTTTATTTTTGAGACAGGATCTTGCTATGTATTCCAGGCTAGCCTTGAACTCACTAGATATGTAGCCCAGATAGTTCTCAAACTCAGTGATCCCCTGCCTCAGCCTCCTGAGTGCGGCGATTATAGGAATGTGTCACCATGTTCGGCTGAAGACTCCTACCTTTTTTTTTTTTGTACTGGAGATTGAACTCGGGTCCTTGTGCTTGCACAGCAGGCGGCGAAACCACTGAGCTAAATCCCCAGCCCAAGACTCCTACTTTTGACAAGTAAGTTTTTCTTAAGGTATAACAAGTATTTGAATATTTAAGAAGATGATATAGATGAATAGTGTTTTTTAAAAAATTAGGAGTGAAACAACCATCAAGTTTACTCACCTTTTATGTTAATAGAATTTTAAAAAATAATTTTTCTTGTAAAATGAGTGGTCTAAACTAATAAAAGCACAAGGTATAATTGCAAAGTGTTCATCCTTCTTGATTGTTTCTGGTGGAAATACATGCATTCATATGGGATCCTGTTGTACCTATTATTTTGTAACATATTCTCTTCCTTTGTCATTTTATAGCTGGGTTGGTTTTTCTTTTTTTTTTAACCTCCAGTACTGGAGATTAAACCCAGGGACACTTTGCCACTGAGCTACATTGACAGTCCTTTTTGTTTTTTATTTTGAGACAGGATTTATTAAGTTCCTCAGACTGGCCTTGAACTTGTGATCCTCCTGCTTCAGCCTCTTGAGTAGCTGGGATCACAGGCTATCATGTCCAGCTAACAGTATATCTTGAATGCTTTTTCTAATCAATAAATAGCCTTTTTATCTTTAAAAACATTCCATTGAATGAATGTAGCACAATTAATCTTCCACTGAACCAAGTAGGACTTTTGTTAAGATATAGCTCTTTTTTGAATAAGGAAATTCTGCCTCTATGTATAATCAGTGTACAGTTGTGTGATAACTTCTTAAGATCAGTTTTTAAAACTAGAATTGCTAAATCCAAAGGTGCAGACTTTTTAAAGTCCTTTGAAAAATACTAACAAACTGGTACTAGAAGATAAAGATGGAAGAAGCTAGACCTGGTTGGAAGAATTAATTTGATTCTGAGCTTTGCTGTTTTATGTCTGACTGGTCTGTGGCTCGTTTTCCTTATATGTACAGCATATCAACCGGTGTTTCTGCATGCCTGCTATGTGCCAAGAACTATTGAGGTGCACGGGTTAGAGTGGCAGAGGGTGTCGTAGGGTGCTAAGCAGCAGCTCAGTGTTCCTAACAGCCAAAAGTGTCTCAGACATTGCTGGATGTTTTATTATGGGGAAAAAAGTCATTACTTAATTGAGAGTTCCTGATTTAAAATAGCTCCATGAAACTGTCACTTGGTGAAAACAATGAACACTGGTCTGTTGTATAATCCAGGGTACCTGTATGCACAGCTGTTCTCAGCAGTTGTACTCAGATGCCAAAGGCAATAACATACTTAATGTAAGTGAAAAAGGTTTATAGTAATACCATTAACTGGAAGGTATCATAAAGTAGCATTTGGGCATTTTCAGCATTTTCTTAATTAGAAGTTATCCAGAGTCATGCTGATCTTTTCAACCTAATTCCTATTTGATTAGAATCATGTGCATTTCAAAAGACGAGGAACAAGGTATTGGTATACGAATTTTATTAGATCCATAGAAAAATTTCAGCATCTATTTCTTAACTATACACTTAAAGTGGTTAAGGTGGTAAATTTTGTTATGTGTATTTTGCTACAGCATAAGAATTTCATAAATGTATTTTTCAAAGGTATTTTTAGGCCTATGCAATTTTATTTTCATACTCCATTTTTAATGAATTGGAAGCAGTTGTTTTCTTCATCGCTTAATTTGTTGGTGTTATGGTTTAGATGTCCCCTCAAAGCCTCGTGTGCTCAGAGACAGGGCTTTTGGAAAGTGCCTGACTGACTTGCCGTAGGGTGGGTCTGGTGGGAAGAGGCCTAGACCTAGAAGGCATACGGGCTTTCCTTCCCCACGTCCTCCCTCTCTTTGCTTCCTGGCTGCCATGCGGTAAGTAGCTTCTCCTCCACCTGCTCTCTGCAGTGCCACTTCTGTCCTGGAGCTGGCTGACCTTGGACTAAAGCATGAGCCAAAATAAACCTCTTCTCCTGTAAGTTGTGGGTGTCAGGTGTTGTGTCCAAGTGATGAGGAAAGTGACTGGGACGGTAGATAACATTTGCCTAAAAGCAGTAACAGCTGACCTGGAAGTAAAAGTGCAGCAATGAAGTGATGAGTATTTTTCTATTCACATGAGAGGCACCCACATTGTCTTTTTTAAAACGTGTGGGCCCCAATGGAGTACTACTCTGCAATAAAGAAAGATAAATTTGAGCCACAGGTATCTGAAGGAAAATGGATGTACCTTGAGATCATAATGATACCATATGTTAAATCAGATGCACAAGCTTCAGTATTCCATGATTACTCTTATAGGAGAAACCCAAAGTATAAATAAAGAGCAGAATAAAAGATAATAGGAAACAGGGAGATAGGTCTTTGGCAGAAGGGAAGGGGACCAAGAGATGGTGGAAGGGGATGAAAAAAGAATGAAGATGTGTTATGCACATGTGCAAACTCCCCAGGTTGTTGAATGTAATTATTATGTACTGCAAACCTGTACTAATAAAAATAAAAATGTAAAGAAATGGCTGGCCTACGTATTACAAAAGAACCTCTAGCCTTGATCTTCTCTGCAGGAGCTATTTTGTCTTTTGGAGTTCCATTATCCTTAAGTTTGTGGCCTGCTGCTACCAGCCTGGATCCATTATTGTTTCTGCATTTAACATTCTTAGTTGGGGATCTGGATAGATAGGGATTCTTCTTTTCTGATAGCAATACATAATCTTGAAGTATTATTAGAAAAGTATCTAGAATTTGTGTGTGTGTGTGTGTGTGTGTGTGTGTGTGTAGATTATGAAAACAAGTCTCATCCCGTCATAGTTGTTGTCTAGAAGCATCTTTGGAAGCTGGTGAGAACATTTATGGTAGTGGAGATGATAATCTTGTAGAAACCACTATGTATTGAGTTTTTTTCTGTTTGTCTAGTGCACTCAAGATTTTCCATTAGGAGCTTTCCCTTTTAGATTCATAGGCTGCAGAGCTTTGATGAAATGTCATTAAAGTCTCTAGTCTCCTCGGTTTTACATCCTGTTACTTCAGTTAACCTGAATTCAGTTTCCATATGATTTCTTTATCCGCACTTATGGCCAGCCCTCTTCTTTATAAGCTTGCTTTGGGACTATGTGGGTGCTGCTGTTCTAGCGAGGATGATCTTTAGTGTGTAAGATGCTGAAAAGGTAACCTTAAGAGGAATTTGGACTGACAGTTGGGTAATTCTCAAGCAGAGCAGTGCAGCTGCCATTTTGTCTTCTCTATAGTGATGTATTAGTCTTGCGTATCTTGGCCCCAACAGCGCTCTGTGCTGTGAGCCCTTATATGTTCCTGCCATCTAGAGATACTTGAGATCATAGGGATCCAAATGAGTAGGCAAAGGGTAAACATACACGGAAGCAGCTTTTGCAACAGGCAGGTCTGATGAGATAGGAGGCCGTAGATGGGAGTTCAGAGAATACCAGACGCCGTCAAGTTGGGGTTATTAGAAGAGTTTTCATAGAAGTTGTTCACATTTGACATGAGCTTTGGAAGATTGTTAGGAAGTTGCCGCAGGAGAACGGGGGACAGGCAGAGGGAATGACTTACAAAGAATTGAAATTGTAAAGCACATTTTGGCAATAGTCTGTTGTCCAGTTTAATTGAAGTGTAGGATAGTAATGGATTGTAAGAAGACAAGGATAATATTGAGAGAACCTTAAATTTCATGATTAATCATGGATTGTTTCTGATTTTTAGCAAGGAAGCATGTTGATTTAAGTGATGCTTTAGTAAGATGATTTCTGGCTGCAGTATGTAAGATGATTTGAAGAAAGGTAAGGCTAAGGGAACAAAGTAGCGGAACAGCTATGACATGTAGTTCAAGCAAGAGATAGCTGAGGATTTGATGTAGAGCCCTGTCTATGAGAGTAGATCAGCCAGCATCTGCTTCCCACAGAATGATTGAAAGACACTTTCTGATTTAATGTATTTCTCTTTGCTTTTTAGCGAACAGTCTTGCCAGACTCCAAGGCTATTGTAGCAGATTCATTCATTTATTTACTGAATGGATATTTATTGAGCATTCACTGTATGCTCAGCATTGGGTATACAGTAATAAAAATGCCTGCATTCATGTGGAATGTATATAGAATCATTTCAAATGTATATGGTTCTTTACCAATAAAAGTCATTAGATTATCAGCACCTAAAAAACTGTATCATTATTTTGTCTACTCTTTGTATTTTATCTCCTGAAAGATTTTTAAACTGATGATTAGACTTTCAACTTTATTGCATTGGTAAAGAGTTTAAAGATTTAGTGCTTTGTTAAAGATGAACATACATTTACAACAATTACAGAAAGAATAATAAATGAACATAAAGCGTATGTCTGTTTTAGATATATTGATGACTTATGGATGTTGCGTTGCATCTAACCCCTCCAGTTCTACCTTTCCCCTACCGTTAAATAGGTGTTAGTGACAGGAGCTGCTATAGTCTGAATTGTAAATGTCCCTACCCTGTGTTGAAGGCGTGGTCCCTAGCCTGTGGTATTGGGGGTGTTGGAACCTGTAGGAGGTGGGGCCCTAGTGGAAAGAAGTTAGGTCTTCAGGGCCTGCCCTCAAAGAAGGTTTTAGTATTACAGGCAGCTAAGTTAGATAGAAATTAATACACAGTCAGAGAGGGACTGGGCTCTCAGGGAAGTCAGTGAGAAATATAGATGTCAAAATTATGGCTGGAGACATATTTGAAGAAGCCAGACCTTAAGACAGATACAGTACAACGGCCAGGCCCACACCCCTCCCTGTGGGATAAGCAGTAGCTTGAGATTCTACTGTACTTAGCACAACTTGGTACTGAAAGTCTGGAGGCACCAAATGCCCAGCTGGGTGACCAGAGCATCCAGACCCTCCCTTCCCCAAGATGTCTTTGTTCTTTCCATGCACCCTTGCTACGTGACCTGCTTCTCTACAGGATCAATATTAGCTAAGCAGCTACCCTTTTAATCCTGTAGATTGATTGTAGTCTGACCCACGTTGTACCCACACTGAGACTTTGCTGTACAAATTATCCCTGACAAAGGGCCTCGGTGGCCACCCACTTGGGACCCCTCCTGTCTCTCAAGAGCTGTCTCAGTAAACCTTTCCTACTCTTAACCTCCTTTTCCTTTGGAATTCATTCTCCAATTTCAGGGGACATGAACTTAGCAAACCTGACATCTAGCAGGTTGGGATTACATCTCTCCTGTACCATTAGGACCCTGGTCCTTTCTCGCCTTCCCTCTTTGCCTCCTGGCCATTGTGAGTGAACAGGCTTCCTGCACAGCCACTCCTGCAGTGATGTCCTGGGGCACACAGGGCTGAGTGGCCGTGGACCAAAACCTCTGAAATAAACTTTTCCTTCTTTTAAGCTGATTATCTCAGGGTTCTGTCACAGTAATGGAAAGCTAACACAGGGCAGGATTCCCTAGCTCTCCACTACATAAGAAAGCTACCACCCCTGGTTAGTCCCCTCATAATTGATTGTAATTTAACATCTAGGGAAAGATCTACTTGATTTCTTATGTTAACATGTTTCCTTGCAGTGAGAAAAACTATGTCTCCTTGCAGTGAGAGTGTAGGACTGTCCTATTTTTCTGGAAGACCTTATCTGTTGCTTTCAGAAAACAGACCTTTTCTCCTTCATCCACAGTCACAGATTAAAATTTCTGCCTTCATTAAAAAGGTCCCAGGTGGTTGCTTCTGTTTTGTTCTGGTGGAACTGGGGATTGCACTGATAACAGGTCTTCTCACTGAACCACCTCCACCCCCACCCCAGTTTTTGGAGACTTTAGTCTCACTAAATTGCCCAGGATGGGTTTGAACTTGGGATCTTCCTGCATCAGCCTCCTGAAGTGTTGGGATTACTACAAAATTCTTTCTTTTTAAATGACAAGGAAACACTGCAGTTCTCATTGAAAGTGTTCTTTGTTTCTTTTATGTTGTACATTTTATTGGTCTTCCCTGCCCCCTTTTTCTTTTTCAGTGCTGGAGATTGAACACAGGGCCTCCTGAATGCTAGGCAAGTGCTTTTCCATGAGCTACATCCCCAGCCTGTATTATTATTATCATTATTATTATTATTATTATTTTAAAAAATATTTTGTTTTTTTGGGGAAA
>NW_004624819.1:9082011-9141748 GCF_000247695.1 Heterocephalus glaber | reverse complement strand
TTACATTCCCACTTGGTATATTATTTTAAAAAATATTTTTGGAACTGGGGATCGAACTCAGGACCTTGCGCTTATGAGAGAGGCACGGTGCCATTGAGCTAAATCCCCGGCCCTATTTTATTAGTTTGGACAGCGTTTTGCTAAGGTGCCCAGGCTGCCATTCACCTCATGGTCTTTTGCCCCAGTCTTCCCGTTAGCTGAGATTACAGGCATGTGCCACTGTGCCCGGCTAATTGTTGTAGTTTTAACTTCTCAAAGATGTTAACAAAGTTGAAATTCTCCGTGGTCCCATCTCTTGGTCAGAAAGTGAACTTGATACTTATTTAGAGCAAGGTTGTTTTAAGCTCCTTGAAAACTAAATATAATTGACTAAGATCCATAAGGGAGTAAAGAGTTACCCTTTAAACCCCTTTCAGAAGATGAAGGATGTAGACAGATGTCTTTGAAACCTATGTTTGTAATTATAAAAAACCTCTTTAAAAAAGTTAATTATCAGATAAGCTTGTTACACTGCTTATATAAATTTCCTTATTATAAGATCATAAGTCTTTGGTGTTTATTTCTCAGAGTATTTTGGAAAAAAAAATATATATATATTCCACCAAAAAAAGTATGTATCAGGACACCAGGAAAAGAAAAACTTATATAAATATTTTAATATTAAATTTACTGAGCCATGAGATTAATGCAAGTTACCTTTGGTCTCTACAATTACAAGAGGCGCTGAAAGTGGTGGCCATGAACTTCCAGACATTTCTTGGTATGGCGAAGTGAAGTGTGTATACCTTGTTTTGGGAGACTATATAAACGTAGCACAGGTGGTCATATTTCTGTTTTATTAAACTTTGTGGGAAAATGTCAGATGTCTACATACCTATTAGCTTCAGTGATCAACTCTTGTCACATCTGGTCTTGTTTCAGCCTATACCTTTACTCCCTTTATTACTTAGAAACAATTCTAGTGATCATACCATTGGATCTATAAATAGTTCCTCTTACTCATTTAAAAAATTTTGTTTTGTATATTTGAGCTTTACAACATGATGCTATAGGATACACACAGTAACATGGTTATAGTCTTCTCACAGTGTGTGTGTGACAAGATCAGCTGAACATGCTTGTTTAAAGAAATCCCTAATACAATAGTTTTATTAATTATATTTCTTTTGTACATTAGATCTCTTGTGCATTGTTCACTTATTCTTCCTCCAGATCTGCTATTTTGTTCCCCTTTGTCTATTGTTCTCATTTCCTCTTCTCACAGCATTCTCCCTACCTATGTTTTATTCTCCATCTGTACATGTTTGGCCGGTAGTTTTTTTTGGCCTAAGATTCCATATATAAATAAGATTAGCTGATTTATTTCTCTTGGCACCTGTCTTGTCTTAGTATAATATCCTGGAAGTTCATCCATGTTATGGCAAATGACAGTATTTTTTTTTAAGACTGAATAATGTTAGTGTATGCGTGTGTATGTATGTATGTATGATTCTCTTTTTCATTTGTCTGTTGATAGGCAATTAGATTGATTTCATATCTTAGCTGTTTGTGTGTAATGCTGCCATAAATACGGGAGTGCAGATATCTTTATGAGGCAATGATTTCATCTCCTTTGAGTATGTCCTCAGCAGGGGGAGATTGCTGAAATATATGAGAGTTCTGTTTTAAATTTCTTTTAGGACCTCCATAGTCTCTTCCATGGTGGCTATGCTGATCTACATCCCCATCAACATTATAGTTTCCTTTTCATACCTTTACCAACATTTGCTATTTCTTGTTGTCTTTGTAACTTTTCTCATTGCTAAGACAAAATATCTGACACCTACAAGTTAAGGAAGGAAAGGTTTATTTGGCTTACAGTTCATAGAGGTTTTGATCCATAGTTGGCTGGGTCTAAGGCAGACTGGCTTGGCAGAGGGATATCGCAGAGGCGACAAGTAGAAGACAGCAAAAGCAACCAAGGAAGCAAGGGGGAGGGGCTGTGGCAAATAATCTCATTAGCACCTAGAAACTCAACATCCTCAGCTTTGTCGGGATCCTCCCAAACCTCTTCATCCCAGTTCATGGGGTCCCGTTCTTTTCCCATCAGTGCCCTCACCATTGCTTCAGGTCCCCTTCGAGGCTGAGCTTCTGCAATCTCGGCCTTGTGGCTAAAAGGGAGGAGATTTTCCTTCAGGACACACTTAGGTACTTTTAAATTTCTCATGTGTGTCTGGGGCTAGGAATTTGAATCTTTGAGCTCCTTATTTTCGTTTACTGGTTTGTCCAGAGATGCTAAGACCAACCAGCCAGCATCATTATATTTCCCACTCTTCCCAAAATAATCAAAACTTTCATGTATGGAGCCACTAAGTTCCTTATATGTCACAGCTGGTGAATTAGGATAATCAGATGGATCTACATTGCATATCACTTTAAACAGTTCACACCAAGGACTCTCAGTGTTCCCCAAAGAATTAGAAGGAGAGATCATGGTGTCTTTAGGTCTCATCAAATTAGAGAGCTGACTCAAGGAACCCCTAAAGCCATTGAAGAATTTCATCTCAATGGTTCTGTTTCTCTAGGGCCACTCCTGGTACCAACATCTGTATCAGTCAGTCAGTGTTTACTAGAGAAACATAACATGAGATATACAAATATATAAGCATTTACAAGACTGGCTTACAGTGGCCTCACGGAGTCAGATGTGGAAGAGTGCAGAGGGTCTGTCTGCACACTGGAGACCAAGGCTTCAGTCGAAGGTCTGGAGCTCACTGCAGAGTCCAAATTAGAGAGCTGATTCATCTGCAGTGAAAGGCTGAAGGGTCTGTGCTGGAAGCCAGGAGATGACGTCCAAGGTGAAGGCAAAGATTGGAGCTCCTCCGAAGAAACAGAAGCAGATCTCTCCTTCCTCATCTCCCCTTTACACTATCCAGGGACAAGCCGCCCTAGGGTGGGTCTTCCATACCCTAGGGTGTGGAATTGCTGAGCCAGTGTATTTGAGCTTCTCTTACTCAAGTTGACACAATCAGCCATCAACTTATCTTTTTAATAATAGCTATTCTAATGGGGATGAGATAGTGTTCTGTAAATATTTTATCACATGTCTTCAACAGAGATAAAAGCAATAATAACAAAATACCCTTACCATATATACCAACATAGGGTTATTTCTAATTTCTTAATACCATCAAACATAAAGTGTTTAGAATTCTAATTATAAAGTGATATTGTCCCCCTCCTTTGTTAGTTTACAACAAAATGCAGATAAAGTTGGTATGTATTTTCAGTTTTTAATCTAGAAATTCCCTCTTCACCTTTTAAAAGTTTTTCCTTGACATTTACTTGATTGGAGAAAGGGATCTTTTTCCTTAGGGAGTTGCTGGTAGTATGAAATAGGCTGATTTGCATCTCCATAGTTCTTTTTGTCCTCTGTATTTAAAAAAAAAAAAGGTGGGTGGGGGGGATTTGGCTCAGTGGTTCCAGCACCTGCCTCACAAGCTCAAGGTCTGGAGTTCGATCCCTGGTACCAAAAAAAAAAAGTAAAAGAATGGAATTGCTGTGTATTAGTGTTAATTTTTCTATCTGTGAAGCTTCTAATGTCTGACTGTCTTGTCTTTTGATGTTAGCAACCATTTACTTTAATGCCTATTTCCAGCAGTTCATCAGGGAAGCAAAATTATTATATCCTAATTCTACTATTTATTCTTTCTCTAGTAGAATATTTTATTAGTTTGAGTTACCTGGTGGTGTAATTTAGGAGAGAGAGCTTGATTCTTTCTCTTACTACAACATTTTTCAGAATGGATTTGTTCAAATTTTCTAGTTGTGACCATTTAGAAGGGTTTTTTGGGGATGGGGGAGGTCCCATGAAGTCACGATTTTCAAATATATCTTCTGTATTTCTCTTCCTTGAAGTTACTATTCCTTTTTCTCTTTTTTTTTGGTACCAGGGGTCGAACTCAGGACCTTGCCCTTGCAAGGCAGGTGCGGTGCCACGAGCTGAGTCCCTGGCCAGTTAGTATTCTTTGATGGGAAACCTTTGCAGCTTTTACTGCTCAGTCGTTTAATCTGATAATTTCCGTGGCAATTGTGGTAATTGTCCTAAGATTAACTTGTACACTGCCTGGCCATTTTGCCAGGGAGCCTTGAGTAGCTGGAAGTTAGAACTTACTATAGTCCTATGTGAAATCTGGAATCAGTATTTACAAGATAAGTTTTGTGTTCATTTATGATAATTTCATTCAAAGGGTGTTTGCCATTTCAGGGAAATTCTTTAAAATTTGCATTTGTTGTATTTCAATTCTTAATGAATTTTTTAATGGAGTAAGTACCTCATTCCCTTTATTATTCTCCAAAGTAAGCATAAATAACTTGAAAATATAAAAAAATAACTTGAAAATGTAAAAAAAAAAAGAAGCTTGGTCAGTGAATGGTGAGAAACTGTTTATCTTGATATACTTGGGGTTAAACTGACTGCCCAAAAGGGAGTATCTTTGGTATAGTTTTTATGGAACAGGTTATACTGAAGCCACAGTAGAACAATAGTAATATTTATAAGATTTTGAAATAGGGTGCCGCATATTTTATTATATAAAATTGAATGCTAATAATAATAGAACATAGTGCTGAATGGTGGCAGTAAGCATCGGCCTGAGGTTGTTTTGGAAAGGCCTGGACTCAGAATCCCCTGTTCTTATTTATATATTCTTGCCCACAGAGCCCTGAGGGAAAGTGGCTTCAGCCCTCTGTCTGCCTTGCCTTTTCTTTGATTTCAGCTGTGGGTAAAGGTCGACCTCCATGCTGAACCGATCCAGTCTTAGGGTTTCTTTTTACTATTCCGTCATGTTTGGACTTGAGAAATGTCACTAAGGGGCCATATTAAGGATGAAACTCTAGAGGCAGATTGACCACAGAATTATACAAGTAAAACATTAAAAATGATTTCAAATCCTCCTTGTATTTATATCTTTAGAGAATATCTTCCTTTTATTAAATAATATACCCCACATAATTTACCAAAGACAAGCAGTACATCTCTTGGATGTACCAGTAGAGATTTTGTTTATAGATTTTTCACCTCATTTTTCTGCATACCTAGTAGAATGTAAGGAAATAGTCACAATTGATGGTTCTGGGTATGGTATGCCTGGGTATAGAGGCTAGGGGAAAACAGAAAGCTTTATTCAGAGTAATACAGGGCAAATAGGACAGGAACCTCCATCTAGACAGTCGATCAGGGTTTTGTTTTGTTTTCCATTATACACAGTGAGTTGGTTCACTTTTTGTAATACACATTATTTAGAAGCCTACTTCACTACGATAGAAAAATTCTTTGTTTTTAAATCTCTCTACTCTTCATTTTACATAGGCAAACCTGTCATACACAAATGAACTAGTCAATATAAGTAGTTCAAGAGAATAATCAGTAACTTCTGGATTTAGTCCTTGTAGAGTTTAAGGCTTGATCCCGATCCTTTTTTTTTGTAGTAAAACCAATATTATAAAATATCACTAGGTAGCACTTGAAATTGCTATTGAAATTCCTCCCCACATTTTTGAAGCTGTTTTGTTTTTAAAAAGAAAACAGTTTTAAAAATGTTTGTTATTGTATCATGAGTGTGTATATCTATCTGAAAATGATTTGTAACTTTATAGATTTTATTTTATAAGTTAAACTAGTATTTTAAAAAATTTAACCTTTGTTAGCATCAACTGATAAAAATATTATATTGATTTTTATACCCACTAGAGATGGTTGGGTATATATATTTAGCTTGTAAGTTTATAGCTCAGTGGAATTTTTACAAATTTATGTACTCATGAAAGCAGCACACAGGTAACCATACAAACCATCACTAGCATCTGTAGACTCTCTAGCTCAATCCTATCTCAGTTAATCACTATTCACATTTCTATCAACATAGATAAGTTTTGTCTGCTTTTGAATTTTATGTAAATAGAATCATACAGTGCTATTCTTTCTGTGTCTGGGTTGTTTTGCTAATTGTTGTCTGGGAAATTGATCTTTGTTAGTACATGTTCATTTCTTATTGCTGAACATTATTCTAATGTCTGCATTTGCTGTATATTTTTCCATTCTGCTGTTAGTGAACATTTTAAGTAGTTTCCGACTTAGGGTTTTGATGAATAAAAGCTATGTGAACAGTCTTGTAATGCTGTTTGGTAAACATGCACAGAATCTTACTAGTAATAGATCTAACACTGGAACTGCTGGGTTATAGGATGTGTGTCTTTCTGGCTTGAGCCTTTCTGCCAGATATTTCAAAAGTGATTGGACCATCTTATATTCCCTTCGCTGTACTATTCTGTTCACTTGAACTACTTTGTATTTTTCACTAAAACTTGGTATTGTCACTTTAAAAATATCTCTGGTGAGTATAAAAATGAATATATCTTTATTGATGCTAACAAGTGAATGCCTTGACATTTGAAAGCCTACTTTCAAATGAGTAAATAATTTAACTAGTGTAAAAGAAGTTTGACTGCTGCATGAAAGTTCTTTTGTCCAAGATAGTTTTCTCTGTTCCTTTTACTTAGTTAAAAAAAAATTGAATTGGTAAGAGTTACTGTCTTGCAGAAAGCAATGATATTATAGTAACCACACTTTGTTAAATAACTGTACACTTAAAATGCATTAAAAACTATATACCAAAATGCCCTCAAGCCTAAAAGCCTGCTGAAGTTACAATAGCTTTTTAATACTTGCTTATTATTAAAGTAACTGTGATGATAAAGAATGTATAGATTGTGGCAGCAAACCATATTTTAGGTTCTGTTACAGGTTTTGTAGTAAATTGGAAACATTTTTTCCTTCATAGAATTTCTGAAATGTTTTTGCAGTCATTTAAAGCTTTATTGCAAGTGAAGCAATAAAAAAGGAAGAAATCCAATTACTTTATGTGCACAGCTTTCATTTTCTATTTAATGAAAGAAAGGCTTTTGTTCAGTAAGCATGCAAGCTTTACAGTTCTTCTTAGAAAATTAGAAATTTCCTTAAACAGAAAATAAGAAAAATACTTCCTCAATAAATGCTTTTATAGAAAGTAGTTTTACTGAGTGAAAGCTGCGGTTAAGAATGTTGCAGCCAAAATATAAGGGCTATAATAATACTAGATGGGTCAGTGAAGGTATTAAAATGATAAATAGTTACTTGGTGCTCAAAATATGACAAGTACTGTTCTGTGCCCTTTGCATATATCCACTTGTCGTCCTAAAGACAGTTCTATGAGGTTGATAACGATTATTATTTGTGATAAGGACCCGAGAGACACCTGTTTGGCCGTGTATTCACGGTCACAGTCTGCTTTCAGGGGAGGCACTCCTATCTGATGCACTGTATGGCTCAGCAGTATAGTACACCAACATCCAAAAGCGGGGCAGGAAAGACAGGGAACTCCAGGTTTCTGGTTGGTGCTCTACACTGTGCTAATAAGCATTTCACGTGTGCTGATTCTCACTGTAACTCTACAGAATTTTAATGTAGTTACCATACGATTCAGAAAGAAAAATACACCTAAGGACACATCACTCCTAATTTGTAGAGGAAATCTTTTTTAGAGGGCGGCCGCTGACAGAGAGTTCATTATGGTCCCATGGATGTCTGCTGTGGGTTAAGCGAAGCAGTGGCTTGTGCTCCCCGGGAAGTAGCAGCCTGTTTTCATCTGTAGCATGAGTTTTCTAACAGCATTGTTTCAGGATTGATTCAGCACAATGTCTGTGCCAAGTGATGGCAACATGGTAATAAGAATATGGACTCTGGAGTTAGGAGGACTCAGTGTTTATGATTGAGGCTTAATTTTAAAAACAGCTATTCTAAGAAAAAGCTATACTATTTTTGCATGGGTCTCTCATCTGCCTGATCCTGAAAATACATGCAAGTTATTCAACAGATATGTGTGACACAAGACAGACCCTGCAGCAGGCTCCTGGGGTCCAGCAGGGAACAAATCAGACTAAAACCCCTGCCTTTGTACACGGAACTTACAGTCTCATCAGTGCATTTAGTTGTGATTTGCTCTTTGAAAACCGGCCTTTTGGGTACTGTGCCCTTGCTTTCCTACTGCCAGCCAGGTATGCACTGGTCCACCCTGTCTAGTTCATTTTTGAGAACCTCCAGGGACAATGGTGTTTGTTTAGGTCCCACCTGGCCAGTTCTATCCACTAACAATTCTGTGTCTGGTTGGGTATTCTAAGTTCAGTCAGTGGGCATCTTTTATGTGATGAGTTCTCTTCTAGCATTGGAGGCACAAAGATAGGAGATTATGTTCTGGGGGAAAGATGAGAGGCAGAGGTAAGAAAGAGGATTGGTCTTCTACCTATGATCTCAACCCCTCCCTCCATTCTTTGTTTCTATAAAAACTAATCAACCTACAAGCAGGGGGCCGATCCTGTCTTACTTTTCTGTTGCTAAGACAAAATACCCAACACCCAAAGTTAAAGGAGAAAAAGTTTATTTTTTGTAGAGGTTTCAGTCTGTACTCAGCTGGCTCCAAGGCAGGGCAGCATGGCAGAGGGCATCACAGAGGAGAAACAGTGGTGTGGCAGGCAGTTGGCAGCAAAGCAGCAAAGTAGAAAGTGACAGCAGCAGCTCTCTTTCTGTCCCTTATATTCTATCCAGGCTACATGCCCTTAGGGTGGGTAGCACCCACACCCAGAACTTTGCCAAACCAGTCAGTGGACTGATTTAGTATTCACACACCTTTGATCCCAGAATCACACACACTAGATCAGCCACCTATGACCACATTAGGCTTTGGGAGGACATCTAGACACAGCCATAACAAGGACTTTACCTCTCACTCATTCCCTATTTCTGGCCCATGGCTCAGATATTACTTGAAGGTAGGAAAGGTAAAAGTATGTTTTCAGATATGTTTTGTTTTCTGGTTCATATGGTTTTAATATTAGCTAATGTTTCAGTGACACTTTGATACCATACCTGTGTTTAACTTGTGTGTGCCAAGAGACTTGAAAATCAACTCAAAGGAGGGAAGGTTTGTTTTTGCTCACCATTTCAGAGGTTTCAGTTCATGGTTGTCTGCATTGCTTTTAGGCTCGTGACATGGCAGAAATATCGTGGTGGTTGTCTGTGGGTTTCCAGCAGTTCCCAATAGTGCCATCAAATGTTAACTCAAGGCTGGGGATGTTGCTCAGTGGTATGGTGTGCCTGACATGTGAGGCCCTGGCTTCAATCCCCAGTGCTGCTGTTTGCAAGGGAATAGATTTAATACAGGACACATAATTTACAGGGTTATTTTATAATATTCACCCAAAAAGTTAAATGCAGAGGAGCGCAAGAGATCTGTCCACATGCCAGAGACCCAAAGGATCCAGCTGAGGGCCTGGATCTCATAGCAGTGTCGTCCACGAGTCCAACCAGAGGCCTAGTGCCCACAGCAATGCCTCATGCAAGTCTGTATAGAGGATCTGCACCGGGAAGGCCCAAAGGCCAGTAGTCAAAGCTAGAAAGTCTACACTAAAGCCAGGAAGCTACGCTCAAGGCAAGATCAGAGCTCCCCTGATGAGAACAGCGGCCATTCCTGGTGAGGGTGAGGACCTGAGCTCCTCTGAGTTCATATCAGGAAAACCAGATGCAGCAAACTTCTCCAAGAAGACGGACAGGCCGGAGATTTAGCTCAGTGGTTCCGGCGCCTGCCTCGAAAGTGCAAGGTCCCGAGTTCGATCCCTGGTACCAAAAAAAAAAAAGAAAGAAAATGAACAGACAGACAATCTTCCCTTCCAGTTCTTTTTGTATGCTGTTGGCAACAATCCATGCCCAGAACCACACTGACTCTCAGCCAGGGATTCCAAATTGACCATTAGTTACACCACCACAACTGCTTAAAAAAAATTATGAACCCATCAATGGATTGATCCACTGATAGAGTTAGAACCCTCGTGATCCAGTCACCTTCTGAAAGCCCTACTTCTGAACACATGTACTTTTGGGGGACATTTTAGATCCAAACCTCAATCTTTCTGTTAGTGTGATAAATACTTGAGATAATCAGCTTTTAAAGGGAAAAGGTTTATTTTGGCTCACAGTTTGGAGGTTCAGTCCATGTTGGCTGGTCCTCTTGGTTTTGGGCCTGTGGTGAGGCAGTGCATCATGGTAGGAGCTCATGGTGGAACGGAGCTGCTTGCCTCACAGTGGGGTATGAAAGAGAGGGGAACACACCAAGGTCTCATGATACACTTGAGGGTGTGCTTCCCATGACTGGAAGACCTCTGCTGGCCTCTGCCTTCTGTGGTCTCCACCATCTCCCAGTAGCAACACAGGCCTTTCCTACATGAGCCTTTGGAGAACACTTATCCAGACCAGAGCAGCCCTCTTTCCTGATGGCTGACCACACGAACTAATCATTGTATGCAGGGAATCACTCCTTACCTGTCATTTTTCACCATCTAGCCAGTGTAGTTCAGATTCATTATGAGAAAATTTTAAGTAAATAATGTTGGAAAACTACTCTGATTATATACAGTAGCATTATTAAGCAAGGATTTGGTGGTGAGCAATAAGCCCCTTGAGAACTGAAGAAGAGACAATTGCTAAAGTTACTGACTTTATATGTGCCTCAAAATAGAATGACTTGAATAGTCTCCTCACCTACCTGAAATTCTGCAGTCTCGTTCTCTTCACTTGCTCGAATACCCTGCTCTCTTCATTGGTACTTCTGTCTGGCATGCACTGAGTCAGCTCAGTTATTGTCCTGTTCCATACTCTCTGTTGAGCCAAAAATGTATCTGCTGACCAGTCTCACTTTCAGCTCATGGCTGTAAATCTCACTTGGAGGCTGAATGTTGCATATAGTCCTACTCTCCCAGTAGGTTTGCCTTCTGCTCTTTTGAAGAGTTTTCCATGCCTTCTCCTCTCTATATAAGCATGTTGCACACTTCATTTCAGTAATGTTTTTGCCTTCTTTCAGAGCAAACAGCAGCCGTAAGGAACTCCCTCATTCCTGCTATCCCCAAACAACCAGCTTGCCTGCGTTTGCGCCTCCTGTACTCTTGCTAAAATGGGCGGGTCCTGTCCCTGTCAGAGACCAGCACCTGGGCCCTGGGGACCTTGGCTTATGGCTTCAGTCTCTGTTCACCCTCTCTTCCTGCCTCCTCAGCTTCTTCCTCTGTTCTGTCCTGTCATCTTCCTTATACCCCCTCTAGCTACTGCCATGCTTGAAAGGGTCATCTTTGGTCATTCTTTACCCTTCTTAGTCAAGGTTTTCTCCTCAGTCCAGGCCCCATCACTTTCTGCTACCATCTTTCTCCTGAGGCTCCTTAAACTCTAGGTCACCAGTTACCTCCCTGTTGCTAAACCCCATCATTCATTTTTTGTTTTTTTTTTGGTACCAGGGATCAAACTTGGGTCCTTGCGCTTGCGCAGCAGGTGGCGAAACCACTGAGCTAAATCCTTGGCCCCAACCCCATCATTCTTAATGGCCTTTTGTGGTTCTAGGGATTGAAACTAGGGCCTTGTGCTTGCTAGGCAAACACTTTGTCATTGGACTACACCTCTAACCCTTTCAAATTTTCTTTTTAAGACAGGGTGTCACTAAATTTCCTAGGCTGGCCTCAAATTTGAGTGCCCTGCCTCAGCCTCCCTAGTAACTGGATTATAGGCATGTGCCACTACACCCGACTGCCCGTTTCTTCAAGCACATTCTTATCCTGGTCCCATGGGCCCTGCTTTTCTATGTTTATGCTCATCTCATTGGCTCTTCTTTCCAGATGTCCTTCACTGAGTCATCTTCTCTGCTAGTCCCCAGAATATTGCGGGACTCCAGTTCCTTGCAGGGCTCCCTTCTTTTATACTGTCTCTGCCTAAATGTGCTTAACCAGTCATGTAGCTTTAACTATTTAGGGTACAGTGATGGCTTTTAAATCTACATTTCTTTGCATGAAAAGAAAAAGAAGATAGGAAAATTTAGATGACCGAAGGTGTGGTATGAAGTAGTGATCTGCTGAGCTCAGCTCCACACATGTTCATGTTGTGGTGTGCGACCATGGTGGCACAGAGGATGAATGATTATTTGGAGGCAGAACTTTGTTCAGTACCTGACAGGACCTAGAGGGGCTGTCTCAACCAAGAGCACCCAGCATCAGGGAGACTCCCAAGAGAAGCCCCGAAGCCATGAATTCTCAGGCTTTTCTTTAGAATATCAGTGTAAGATAAAAGCAGGGGAAAAGCAGTTTGGGCAAGAAAATGTCTCAAGGCTGGGCAGTTTCCTTGGGGAAAGGCAAAGGATAACAGGCAGGTACAACATGCTTCACTAATCTAAGCTCTTTTCACTCCTCATAGAGCCTGCCTGCTTTTGCCCCACAGTTTAGCCATGTACTCCTCGGCCAGGTCCCCGACACGTTCATTCTTTCAAGCGTCACATTCATGACTGTGGCAGGGAGAATATGCAAAGTGGATGGATGTTGCAAGTTAGCTGAAGAGAAAACTTTCTATATTTGAAATGTTCCGAATACAGAACATTCTGTATCATCATATTTAGTGATTCCATAGCACTGAAAAGTTTTCTTACCATGTGCGTGAACATAGAAGAAAATGTACAGTGTTCTTTTTAAGAATTACATAATGAGCCAGGAGTGGTGGCTCAGGCCTGTAATCCCAGCACTTGGGAGGCTGAGGCAAGAGGATCACTGTGAGTTCCAGGCCAGCCTGGATGACATAGTGAGTTCAAGGACAGCCTGAACTGCATAGTGAGACCCTGCCTCAAAAAAAGAAAAAAAAAAAAAAAGAATCCCATAATGAATTGATTAAGTGTCTTCAAGGCTTCTTCCAGTTCTGAAATTTATGTAAATCCTTGATCTTTCTCAACCTCGTTAAAATGTTGTTTGAGGCAGTGGTATCCCTAGGCCATATAGAGAACATTCACTGAAAGATATTCATATGGTTAGGGAAATAAAAGGGAGATTGTAGTTCTAAAGACAAGCCTAAAAATACAACTTATGAAGCAATATTAAATTCAGAAACATACAACACTGTGTATTGACAGGATTACTGTGAAAAAAGATCTATAATTACATTATGAAGAATGTTAAAGAAGAAAAAGGGAATCTAACAAAATTCGGAGTTTAAAAATACCTAACAAAAACAAGATACTGGGAGCAAAGTTATGTGAGATTGCATCTCACATAAAATAGTTTTAAACAGGATTGTATATAATTCAGTTGTGAGAGCACACACATACAAATACATATAATTATAGCTGCCCTCTGTAGTAGGAATATAAGACAGTGAGTTGTTAAGATAGTCATACCATGCTGTTGAATGACTTTAATGAGTAAACAGTGGATGATCCAGTCTTTGAATTCCTTTTCTATGTATATGGTAGTATATATAATGTACAGCTTAGCCACTTTTGAGTAACTCATTATTCAAACTTGCCTTGAAGACTTCAACAGGCACCCTGATAGGATAGTGCTCTGGGAATTGTGTGTTGTCCAGTAAGTTGCTGGAAGTCTCTTTCAGATTCCAGATTCTACTGAGGCACTAATGTCAGTCTTCCTCAGTTGTGCTCTGGCCGTGTCACAACCACAACACTCCCAGCCGCCTCAGCAGTGATGGGAAGTTTTTCTTCCTAGGTACAGTTCATGTATGCACAGCATCTCCCCCAGAGTGGTGCCTTTCTTTTTGCTACCCACTTTGAAAATTGCTGCCAGTCTGCACACTGGCTCTGGCTAGTGTACTAGTTGGAAGTTTAGATACTTCCACATCGTGGAAATAAAGTAATAAAAATAAAACAAAAATTTTCAGGTCTCAGTTCTCATTTAGACCTAAGTTTAGTCATACATCCACCATCTAAATCCCTTTCCACTACCTTGTACTCTGTTTTCTTCTCGTGATGCCTTTATTGGTTCCTAACAATTGAACTCCCTCCTATCTTTACTTTTTAAAAGCCCAGTCATTTCATGGCCATCACTTTTGAACTTCATAGCATCTTATGTCTTTCATGTGGTGTTTGTATTCTACTTTGAATTAAAATTATTTGCATACTTGCCATGATCCTCTCTCAGATTGTGATTCCTTTATTGTGGTTTCTCTTTGTCTTATTGGAAGATGAATATGCATTATTAAGCATCGGGTAAATACAAATTGAATAATCCTTGTCCAAAATGTTTGGGACCAGAAGTGTTTTGGATATTGGAATATTTGCATGTATATAATAAGATATTTTGAAGGTTGAACTTGAACCTAAACAATTCATTTGTGTTTCATTGACATCTTGTACACATACCCTGAAGGTAATTATATACAATAGTTTTTAATGATTTTGTGCATGAAACAGCCTATATATTACAGCTAAAGGGGCTGAGATAGTCTTTTTTTTTTTCCCTTGGGGTTGTGAATAGCATGTATTATGCACCTGTACTTTGGCTGCCATCTGTCACATGAGATCAGGTGCAGAATTTTCATTTGTGGTGCCATGTTGGTGATTTTGTTAGCCAGCTTTTCATCATTGAGAAAAAGTACCTGAGAAAATGAATTTAAGGTAAGAAAGACTTATTTTGGTTTATGATTTCAGAGGTTTCAGTCCATGGTTTGCTGTGGGTCTGAGAGGAGGTAAAACATGACGGTTGAAGGGCATGGTGGGGCAAAGTTCTTTACCTCATGGCAGCTAGCGAGCAGAGAGAAAGGGAAGGAGCCAGAAAAAATGGGACCAGGAGCCAGATACAGTCCTCAAGGTTGTACCCCACAGTCCCTTCAGTTTGTCCTCAGCTCCTGTTTCTAGGTCCTCCTGATACTACAATGAAATCAGGATCTCATCAGTGGATTAATCCACTGGTATGATGTCCCTTACCCACACATGCAACACAATGAGCCTTTTTAGGGGGAAATATTGGGTTGCAACCAAAACAGCAATCAAAAGTTTTAGATTTTTGAGCATGTTGGCATTTTGCATTAGTGGTGCTTAATCTATATTCATTTTAAAATCTGATTTATGATAAGTAGAAATTATTCAGCAAAGTGCATCTTGGTGCAGGAGAAAGAACCCTGTGAAGACATTAACCTCCATTATTTAGGTTCTTACAGAGCTTTGGACAAAGCTTGTGACTTTATTTTCTTACCTTTAAAAGGAGAGAATCAAACATAATAGGCTTTATGTCTGTTCTAGTTGGAGGAGTGTGTGAATATTGGATTGATGATAGATAATGAGATGTGGTCCATTTTGAAAGAAAATTCTGTGTACTTCTACAATTTAGAAAGTTGTATAGCTTCCCTATTCTTATATATTAATGCTGTTATCTACATTAACTGGCCAACTAAGGCATAGTGAATTATATTCCAGAGTTTCAGCTGTTATTTAAAGGAATATAGGGAATGGTGGTCATTGTAGGAGTTGGAAACTAATTTTGATATTCAATTCTGTGGAGTAGTGTTTTGAATCACAAAGAGATTGGGTAGTGAAGCTTCTACTAATATAAGCTTTAATAATTTGAATGAGACATCTGCTCAATATGAATCTAAGGAAATTGCATTTTATAAAATTGCTTTATCTAAGTAGACCTATATTCTTGCTTGTTAGAAAACTTTGCCTAATAAATTAGTTTGCTTGAAGTTACCCATTCACAGTCAACAACGTTCTTCATTTATTAAAAGTCAGGTTCCCTGTGGATGTTTTTAGTAGTGGAAGAATTTAAAATAAAATAATTCTATACATACTGCTTACTGTGTCTGAGCTGAATGTCAGATACCAAAAAGGTGGCAGCTGTATGAGGGAGATGTGATTGTCAAGGCATCGATGCTTGTACCACTTAGTAATCCTTGCTCTTAATTCCTAGCAAGATAATGATATTTTTATTCTTTTGTTCTTATTTTGTGTTTTTTTGAGACAGGATCTCACTGTGTAGTTCAGGCTGGACTTGAACTTGTGAAGATCCTCCTGTCTCAGCCTCCCAAGTGCTGGAATTACAGGCATGTGCCACCACTCCCAACAGTATTTTTATTTTTAAATCTTTTAAATTTTGACATTAAGCTTGTATGTTTTGTGTTTAAAGAAATAGAAGAAACTTAAGTAGACCAGTTTGGCCATGGGACAGGGTTTTCTGGGTAAACATAGGATGTTGCTGCTCCCTTCTTGTTAAATCCAGGTTATTTGAAGGCCATCACATTTCCTTGTTGCTGTGGATATTGTAATGAGGGAAAAGAAGAAAACTGTTCCTAGCTTGATAACACTAAATGTTCGATTTTGCAGTACTGGATCATACAGTATAGCAAGGAAAGGAGATTTATCACTTCAGCTGTCTTCCTACTTCACTAGCTAAGGCATTTCTAATCTTCATTTTGAGTCAAGAACTGAGTGTCTGTCTCATCAGCTTTAATATGGCAGTTGTGAGCAGCCCTAGCATGGCTGGAAGTAGTAATTTTTTGAAGCAGGCTTTGGCTCTCAATTTAATGGAAATGTCATTGATTTAAATGTACAGCATAATAGGATAAAACACTTTAGTATTTAAAATGTTTTTTTTTCAATGTTGTCTATGTCTTTGTGTTAGAGGAGCACACATTTTAGTTGTTTTTTTTTGGGGGGGGGTGTCTTTTTTTAGTACCAGGGATTGAACTCAGGACCTTGTGCTTGACAGGCAGGGCTGTGACACTGAGCTACATCCCCACACCACATTTTAACATTTTTGAAACTGCATAATAATGGTGTATAAGATAAAATGTATCCCCTGACTCTATATTCTTAGATATAATTACTTATTCTAGGACTAGGACAATAAAGACTTTCTGTCATTTCACACAGATAAGTAACATTAATTATAAATGAGAATTTTCAATTTTTATTGGAAAGTCATTTAAGAACGTTGCACAGAAAATTTGTATCTCTCTATATATGCATAGCTTTAAAGGATTAAGTATTACTTTGTATATTTTAGAAAGATTTTAGAATTTTAGAATTTAGATTTTAGAATTTTAGAAAGATTGCTTAATTATGGAGTTTGGTGCTTAGGTGAATCTGTCATTGAATATTTCAAAATAAAATAATGAAGTTAATTTCTTATGTTTAACTTTATAAGTAAAGAAAAGTATCATCTGAATTCAACTTTTGTAAGCTCCTAATTAATGCATACAAGGTAGAACTTGGATGACTATGAAGACATGGAAGAGTAATCTCAAAAATTGTCTTTGCCACACATTGATGGGCTTAAGTTACTCCCTCTGCAAGATTTGAGGATGGAAAGATACAAGGTAGCGTTTGAAGTGGTCGATCCTTTTGCTTTTTTCCTTTGTGAGACAAACTGTCAGATGGCAGCTCTAAGGGTAATTCGTGTCTGCACTGTTGAAATTCACCTGGAATAGCCAACTCTATTTGGGGTAGTATGGTTTAGGTCATAGATGTTTCTCATTCTTAGTTTGTCCCATTATAGGAGCAAAAGAAAAGAGTCTTTAGAGCAGTGTTTTTCAACCTACTGCTTTGGTACAACATGTATTTTATGCTATGATCCAGACTTGTGTGTGTGTAAAACAGTTCACACATACTTACCCTTATTTTGTGTAGTGCACTCTGCTTCCTTCCTCCTTTCCTCCCTTTTAACTAGTTGTAGTCTGTAAAACAGATGGCAGGTGGGTCACATCTGCAGTTTGATAAATGTTTAGGATATTCCCTTATTGTTCCCTTAACGTTTCCCTGTACCCCACACAACTATACACGTGTTTTCTATTATACATTTCCTGGGGAAATGGTTGATGAATAATCATTTAAATTATGGTGGGACTGAAATCTCAAAAGAGAAACTCTTAGGACATAGATACGTGAATATTTGGAAGGAAAGATTTTCCAAATTGTGGGAGTTCTGTGAGTAGGAGTTGGAATTATTGAAGGGCCTCTGGGTTGTTTGATTTGGCTTTTTCGCCCCCTTTCAAACAACTTTTTAGTCAGCAGTACTGAAAAGGGTAACTTTAATTTGGTGGCAAAAGCATCATAAACCAGAATTTGGATTTGAATTTAAAAAAAAAATCATTTTAGATTGAAAGTGTTCTGTATTCTTAGACCACAGAATGTGACTAGGAATGCATTCCTCATAGGTATGAATACTGTTTATGTTTCACTCCTGTGAAAGAATTGAGTAAAGTATTATTCTAAAGAGGTGATTCTAAATTTGGATTGCATAAAATAATTCATATAGTCTTCCCATTTGGCACATACTGTCCGAGTTTCAGTTAATTTGTAGAGTGAATAAGTCTGGCCAAATTATCTGAAGGTGTTCTGATTAATTTTGAAGTGGCTAGTAAGCATAAGAAGCTGTCCCACAGTACTGTGTGCAGTGGTGTGACCAGCAAATTGCTTTCCCAGGAAGCTGCTAGGATATTGTCCTGGAATATTTGAAGTTTTCATATGTATGTTTGCTGGATTCTCAGATTCCCTAGTCAAATCAAATGTATATAGTAACACAGGTTATCCAGTATTGAATGAATAGAGGAAAGAAGGAAGGAGGGAAAGGAGTGGGGGGAGGAGGAAGGAAATTCTAGTTTAATCACTTGCAAAGAATTGATTTCTTTGTTACTAAAATCTGTGCTTTCAGCTGGGCTTGGTGGTGCATGCCTGTAATCTCAGCACTTGGAAGGCTGAGGTAGGAAGATCCCTGGGAGTTGGAGGCCAGCCTGGGCTACATATGAGTTCAAGGCCAGCCTGAACTACATAGTGAAACCCTGTCTCAAAAAACAAAAACAACAAGAACAAAAATCTGTGCTTTGAAATCATTCATTCATTTATGGTTCTGAGGATTTAAACTAGCTTGCAAGGTATGTGCTGTACCAGTGAACTACACCTCCAGTTCCCAAAATTACTTTGAAATCCTTTTGCTAAGCAAGATGAGTTTAACTGACACTGAAGGGTTAAAAGTAAAAGAATAGAGAATGTGAAGTTGATTATGTTAAACTTCTGAAAATTATGTTTTCGTGTAATTAATTATAGGCTAACATTTCTTTTTTGAGGAGGTTATTAAAGAATAGGTTATCTAGGGCCAGGGATTTAGCTCAGTGGTTCCTGCACCTGCCTTGCAAGTGCAAGGTCCTGAGTTCGATCCCCGGTACCAAAAAAAAAAAAAAAGAATAGGTATCTACCTAAAGAATAGGTATTTAGTAGGTATTAAATTAGTAGGCTGATTGATTTAAAAATACAGAGACAATAATGACTGAAAAAAGTAAGGTTGATACATGTCCTTAGAAATTACACATCTGGGCCGGGCGAGGTGGCATATAAACCTGTAGTCCCAGTATGCTGGGAGGCAGAGGCAGAAGGATAAGAAGTTCAAGCCTAGCTTGGGCAGCTTCAAAAATGGAATGAGGAGGATTCCACATCTGTAATAGTAACAAAAAGTGAACACATAACAACTAAGTTCTGAATTTGTTAAGTTTGATAGCAGAAATGGTCTTTAGGAATAGTGTGAGAATTGATGAATGAATGATTTATTTTTTAGAGACATGGACTTTAGACTTACTTGAGAATATAGTAGTTGCCATGTCCTATATAATATATATATATGTATTTTGTACCAGGGATTGAACTCGAGACCTGGAACCACTGAGCAAAATCCCCGGCCCCTATATAATATTTTTTAAAAGAAAGAGAATGTAATGTATAGCTATGACTTGGGCTCCTGAGAACTAGAGAAATTTTATATTGAAAAAGTAATAATTTGGGGAGAGTCAGGAGGAAAAAGAAAATGTATTAGTTAACTTTCCTGTTGCTGGGACAAAACCTCGTGCCCACAACTTAATGGAAGAGAGGTTTAATCTGGGTCACTGTTTTGGTGGATTCAGTCCGTGGTAGGCTGGTTGCAAGGCAGAAATGGTATGGTAGAAGAATGTGGCAGTGCAAAGCTGCTCACCTCATGGTGGCCAGGAAGCAGAGCGAGAAGGGAGGAGTTGGGACAAGAATACACCCTTCTAGGTCACAGCTCAGGGAACCCACCTCCAACAGGCTGTACCATCTAACAGCACATTCAGCCGTGAACTCACCAATGTATCAATCCACTGATGAATACAGTGCCCCATGATCCAATCATCTTCCAAAAGCCCCACTCTGAATACATGAGGCCTTTGGGAGGCATTTTAGTTTCAGACCTTAGCACATATCCATTTCGCTGGATTTTTCAGTGGTGTCTGATGTGTGGGACTGACACTGTGTTCATGAAGACTCCAAGGCCTTCCCCAGCTTCACTAACAGGAGTACATAATGTTAGCTAGGAAATAATACATGCGTTTCCTCACACGGTGTAATTTCATATATCATTTGTCATGGTTAAGAACAGTGAAGAGTTAAGTTTGTATATTCACTTTTGGGATTCTAGTGTGCAAGGATTGTCGGTGCAAGTTCAAGGACCATATTTGGGGCTGGAGATGCCCCTTGGTTCCAGCACTCCAAAAAAAGAACCATGTTTTCTTGTTTTTTGTGTAATAATACATACTCAAGGCTTCATTTCACTATGTTTTATAAGCTTTGTTATACTAACCTTATCAAAAGTTTGCATAATTAATTGAAGCTTAAATATTTGCTTTAAGAAAATTAATAAATTTGATTATTTACTTTAAAAGCTACAGAAGAAAGAAGATCAACAATTGGAGCCTAAAAAAAGTACCAGCCCTAAAAAAGCTGCAGAGCCCACTGTTGATCTTTTAGGACTTGGTAAGTAATAAAAAATGAAAGCCACTTATTGCAGTTACTTGAAATGAATAAAATGGCTTTATCATACCAAAGGCTACCTTTTAGCTGAATTTGAAAATGGTATGATTAGCTTGCTGAGTTCCCACCAATAGGAAATCTTTAATACAGGAGCCAGTATATGTCAGTACTGTCTTCACTGAGACACAAGTAATGAGTTCCTTGAGGAAAGAGATATCAAAATAATCTTCAAAGGCTTGGTAGGTGTGACATTTCAGCATTTAGATAAAAAGTGCTCTTGTCCTCTCTCTCTCTCTCTCTCTCTCTTTCCCTCTCCTGCCCTCCCTCCTTCCCCTTTCCTCTGCCCCCCCCCCATTTTTTTAGTTTTGGGGGATACTGTCAGCTCCTTTTACATCTTCTTTTCCTTCTGAGAAAATTGGCTTGATAAATGTTTATGTTTATTAATATCTGAATCTTTGAGCAGTGATTAACAGAAAAACCTGTTTTGGTTTTAAGAAAGATTAACAGCAGAAAAAAATGAAAGGCAGTTTGTTGAAGGGTAGTTGAATTTCATACACTACCTCTCAAAAAGCTGATCTTAGTTCTTGAGTAAATTGTTTTCTGTTTTAAAAATTCCAGTTGAATGTTTTATTCATTTCTTAGGAAGTGGGTATATCATACAAATGTACTCCCTGGAGGTAAAATTCTTCTATGATGGTGAAAAGTAGTATATAAGAAATATATTTTTAAAAAGCTGTAATTTTAAGGGTTCTAAATTAATTATGTTGAATTCGAGACCTCATAATTTCTGTATTTTATTTCCTTTGCTGTAAATGAGAGAAAAGCAGAGAAGATTTATTACAAAATGAGGAGGAAGTATTTTTACTCTGAGTCTGTCGTCACTGCAGCATTTCTGTCCCAGCTAATATGTGCCTGGTTCCTCAGTTTATAACTTAGAAACGTAAGATACAGACCAGACTTGATTCTTATCTCACAGGTTCGTTTATTAATTCAACAGATACAGCATTAGTGACCTGAGTGTGTCCAGGGGCCCTTGTAGGCACCAGGAGGGATAGTTCTGAAAGGAAGCGCTAATCATCACTGTCTCCCAGGAGCTTTCATTCTATCTGGGGAGACAGTGAATAAATGATTGAATATATATTATAGGTCATAAGGGGTAAAGGGGGTGGACAGGGAGGGGTTGTGGAGGTGTCATGAGAACAAAGGAGGCATGATGTCTGGTTTTACGACAGGAGCGTTGCAGACAGAACTGCGAGCACAGAGGCTCTGCTGCAGCGGCCTGAGGAAGTGAGCGGGAGCCATGGGGACAGCAGTGTGGCCAGAGGGCTTGAGCTGGGGAGAGCAATGATAGGAGACAGGGAAGTGAGGGGCCAGGAGGGTGCAGAGTGTGACAGGACCTAGGCTTTTACTTGGAGTGGTCTGGAAACATGTTGGAGAGATTTATAAAAATGTAACAAACTGATTTTAGCATTTAAAGAACTACTGGGGCTCCAGTGTTGAGAAAAGACTGTAATAGGCTGAGGCCAGAGGCAGAAAGAACGCTTGCAGTACTAAATGAGAGATGATGGTGGCTTATCCTAGGCGGTGGCTTTGGAGGTTGTAAGATGTACTAAGCAGATTTGGGATATATGTTGAAGATAGGTACAGCAGGATTTGCTGAACAACTGAATGGGAGAAACGGGAGAAGAGGGGAGAATGGCAGTGTTTGGGCCTGACCAATCCGGGCAGAGTTGCCACTTGATCAGATGGGAAGGTCTGCGGAAAGTCCAGACGTCAGTGCACGAGTTTTGCTTGGGTCATAACAAAAATCCTTAATTTTAATTAATAACGCATGAATAAAATGGTTATTAGACCAAAAATGTTAAAAAGAAAATCTCTTATTTTAGACAGTTACATGATTGTGAGTTTGGGGAGCAGTCTGGGCAGGGAATATAAAATTGGAAGCCATCAGCGTGTAGCTGTTGTTCCGGTATAAAACTGATGAGGTCACTAAGGGAGTGAGTACTGACGAAGAGAAGAAGTTCCGGAGCTGGACCCGATGCCACTCAGGTGTGGAGAGCCCAGGCGAAGCAAGGGAGCAGGAAGGGGGGGAGGCACAGCATTCGGTGGCGTGCACTTTATGAGTAGAGTCAGGCTATGATTTCTGCACCATACTAGATGATGCTGTGGGAATAAACTTCCTCAGACTGTTAGAGGTTTGCAGAAAAAATTTTCACTCATGCTGTGTCCATTTGAAATTAACCGACGCTCTGCTTCTTTCTTCACCTCAGTCCCCAGGTTAATAGAGCAGTCTCTCTCCAGAACACGAGTCGGCAGCCCTTTTATTTTAAATTAAAAGACAGGAAGTGCCGCAGGCTTTGTGGGCCTTGAAGTCTCTATCATAACTGCTTAGCTAAAGAGAATACATAGATGAATTGACATAACTATGTTCCATTAAAACTTTATTTACACAAAAGTTGGAAGGCCAGATTTGGCTTGCAGGCCATAGTGTGCTTGTCCCTGATCTTACACTGTGGGTGGTCAGACAGCACAGACAAATCTATGTCAGTTCTTAAAGGTTATGTTCTGACTGCCATATTTAATTGGTGACATTTTCACATGGCCATGGTTTCACTGAGCAGGAGAACGTCCACCCTCAGGGAGATGTCACCAAATATGCAGACTAAGGAAGAAAGCGTTATGGAGAGGCAGGAATAAATAGTTGTCCCAAATCTGGCTCATCAAACAAAAGGAACATTTGAGAAATAATCACTAGATTCAGCAACCAGAGATGACAAGAGTAAATTTGAGGTGGTAGAAGTGTAAACATGATTTATATGAGTTCAAGAGAGAACCGAAGGAAAAAAAAAATAGATTGAATAAATGTGTATGTGGACTCATATGTATTTAAATTTCTTTTGCCATAAAGAGGAGAAACGGAATGGTAACAGGAAAAGTAGGCAGGAAAGGACCTCCCCTGCCAAAGATGACATTACAAGATGTTTGCTGTTGGAAATGAACTTGTAGGGCAGGCAAATCTGATAATTCAAGACAGGGAAAAATGTTGTAACAATGTCCTCGACTAGCCAAGAGCAGATAGAGTGCAGGAAACAAATGGGATGGCTTGCTTTTGTGACACTCAACTATTGCTGCAGTGATGCTGCATAGTAAGTGTCCCTCAGATAGCAACATTTGACAACAGTAACCATTTACTTCCCTTACTCTCAGGTCTGTGGGTCAACCAGAGCATTTCCGCTACAACAACATCTGATACTCCTTCCAGGATATTTACGAGCTCTTTCACCATTGCTACTGTGTCAGATTTTTCAAGTTCCTATAAGTATTTTCTTGTTTTTCCATCACTCTATCTGAAAGCCAATACTACAGATTTTAGTTTGATTTTGGCAACCTTCTTCTCATATTAGTTTCTAGAATAACCCATTGCTGTGCATGTTGTGTAGCAAACAACTTGAGTATCGGTGGCTTTTGCCAGTGAACAATTACTTCTGTCTGTCCTGGTCTGGGGTCTGCTTTTAGACGGTGGGCGTTTGCGTCGTGGGCTTCTGGCAGAGGTCAAGTGTAGACATTAGGAGAGCACTAGGAAACAGTGTTAAGGTAGAAACAAGGTTCCTTTTGGGCAAAAAAAATGTTTAGAGGAGGGTTAAGGATACACAGGGCATTTTGTTGGTGATGAACAGCGAAGTTTAGATCATATGGTGAGAGAGATGGAGTCAGAAAGAGAGCTTTTTGCTGATATTTTGAGCAGCGGGGAAAGGGGAGGTATCTTATCCAGAACACATAGAGCTCTTCATCCCTCTGGTTGTTAAGTATCCTAAATTCTTTTTTAAAATATTTGACGACCTAAAAAATATATTAAGCACAAGATATGATGAGTTCATGAAACTCCATGAGAGACTGCAGAGAATTGAAGATCTGTTTCAGCTCAAAACAAACTGAGCCTAAATCTGGATTGATTGTTTGTCCAAAAGTTTAGGGTCCAGGTCCTGACTCCACATTGCCCATCTGCCTTGGGCAGCAGACTAGTTTTCTGCTCAAGAGCATTCTCCTACCAGAACTCTAGTTTTCTCCCATAAACATGGGGCATTTAAGAGCAGATGCCATGAGATATGATCTATAGTCATACAGAAGTGATGTGAACCAGAGCAGACATTAATTTGAAGCATTTCTAGGAAGTTCAGATTAGGGCCCTCTGGATCATTCTTAATATTCTCATAATAGGATAATAGTTAAGATCAGTTTTTAGAAATTGTGTCTTTTCCTTAAATGGGACTTTGGTGAGCCCATATTCTTTTTTTCCACCCTGGTAACTCAAGCTAAACTACTTTCCTCAGCTCACTTTTCCCAATAAACTGTCCATCAAGAGTCAAACATAAAATTCTTTCTATAAACTTTTTAGTAGAAGCTGGCATTTTTTTATGAAAAGAGCCAAATAAAATTTTTTGGCACTAAAGATCATATGATCTTTGTTGCAACTACTCAGTTCTCAGTGTGTAAGCAGTCAAAGTAACAAACGGATGAGCATGGCTGTGATCTGGACAACATGACAGACTGGTTTGCTGACTCCCACCTTATGTTCCTGGTCATACCGGTTACAGAGCTGCCCCACTCATAGGTATTAATTCATGTTTCAAGCCTGTAGAAATTCTGTATATTTCAGTGCTTTCCACTGTTAATATCAGAAGTGGAGGTGAGATTTGGTTATCACCTGCCCTTCAGTCTTTGACATTTCCTAGAATCTTGGGGCCCTCTGTTGAAGTGCTATGCTGAACAAGTCCCAGACTCCAGACAGATGCAGTTGCAGGTGTGCCTCCTCTGGATCAGCTCCTGTGGCCTGCAGGGTGGTGCTCTTTATTCCTGAACCTGTGTCGCTCCTGTAGGACTCTGCATTACACCACTGTGCTTGTGTTACTACTTAGTTTTAATGATAAAAACTGATAACTGGTTAGCAATTGGTTAGGATGATCCGACCAGGCTAATAAAGCCAGTCTTCTGTCTGTGGATTCAGTCAACCTTGGCTTGAAGATATTTTTAAAAATTTGCATCTGTACTCAGCATAGACAGATCTTCTTTTCTCTTGTTATTATTCCCTAAGCAGCATAGTATAATGCCAGTGCTAATGAAATATAGCTGTCAGTGCATAGTCAGTTGAGAACAAGAATGTAGGGCTTGGTAGTCTGGCTCCACAGTTCACGTTCTCAAATGTTATGTTGAACCGTCATAGAAAATAAAACTCTAATACCACCAGGTGAAATAGTGTCACACAAAATAAATGCTGGGCATATTTGTTACATACATGGTGTGAGGGACTCTAGCATCTTCACCTGGTGAATAAAAATGGGAATGCCTCATGGTTCACAGCCAGAATAAATGGTGGACTTTTTTCAAAGCACCTGGTTTGGTACTTTGCATACAGTGCTGTGCTAAGACTGTAACCTAACCAAGTGAGAGGCAGTCAGTCAGAGGTGTGGGCCTTTGAAGTGGTATGTGGATGATGGACTCAAATTATACTGAGGACACGTCACGAATAGCCACTACTGCTAAGAGAGAAAGCAAGAGGAAGGCAGTTGGAAACAGTGATGGCAAAGCATGGGCTTTGGCCTATGGAGAATTTACGCTAGTCTAAAAGACCGCCCAAGAAATCTAGCCTGTCACTGTTTTTAGGCACCTGGAAAGAAATTTGTTTTATGCAATTTGATGTTATTTATACATCTCTTTTCTTTTGAGGCTACAAAATGGTACAGATGTGTGTGTAGTGTGTATACATATTAATCAGTTCTACAAAGTTTACTCTTAGCAGTCTCAGTCAGCAGCTCTGAATCTGTGTGTGTGTGTGTGTGTGTGTGTCATTCCTGAAAGATTGGTAACCCTGCAGGACTTCTTCCTATGCAGCATTGCAGTTCCTGTTTATAAGAACATCCCCTGCTCAGGAGTTGGCCAAGATTTAGAAATGTGCAGAAGTAGACTTCTAGTAGATTCTACTAGTAGAGTCCAGTAGACTGGCAGTATGGTAAGTGCTCAGAAAGGGACAAACATAGCTCGAGAGGATTAACTTTTAAGGGCATGTCAGTCATTTACAGAAATTAACCTAAACTATCTGTTTAACAGTAAGATTAATTTAAAAAATAATTTTTAATCAAAATTATAAACAAAATTTTTTTAACTTTTTAAAAATTAGTACATATTTGTCATAATGATCACATTCACTATAGGGAATTGGTATCTGTACATAATACATCTTATTTCTTCTTTTTTCCTATTTCCTATTTTCAACCCTCCTTCAAGCCCTGTTCATTTACAAAAGCTTTGTTTCCATTTTTTCTTCCATTCTCTTTCTTTTCCTTTTCCATTCCTTTCCTCCCCACTCCCTTTTGAGCATGTTCTTCCTACTTCTCAATATCTAACCTCTGTTTTGCTCCTTATTTACCCTTTGGGTTTCTCACACCAGAGAAACAATGCAATATTTAAACTTGTGTGTCTGATATATTTCACTTAAGATTATGGACTTGAGGTGCATCCATTTACCTAAAAACAATTCAACTTTATTGTTCTTTATGGCAGAGTAGTACTCCATTGTATATAAATACCACATTTTCTTTATCCATTCATCTGTTGATGGGCACTCAAGTTGTAGCTGATATAAATTGTGCTGCTATAAATGTGAGTATGTATACATCACTGTGCTATAATGCATTTAACTCTTTCAGGAAGATACCTAGAAGCTGGATCAGCTGGTTCAAATGGAACCTCTAGTTTTAGTTTTTAGAGGAATTTCCAGACTGACTTCTATAGTGATTGTACCAATTTACATTCCCATCAGCAATGGAGAAGGGTTTCTTTTCCCCACAGCCTCACCAACATTTTATTAATTGCTGATTTCTTGATGATAACCATTCTTTCTAGAGTGAGGTGGAATCTCAGTGTTGTTTTAATTTGCATCTCTCGAATGACCAGTGATGTTGAACATTTTTACATGTATTTATTTGCTGTTTGTACTTCATCTGAGAAATGTCTGTTCATTTCATCTTTGGATTGAGTCTTTAAATTTGGGGGATCTGATTTAAAAAGTTCTGTAGCTCCACTTAACTCTTAAGTACTTTTTTAAAACTTTAAAAATAATTTAAAGTGTAAACATTTTAATATGTTTTAAGTGAACATTTGTGACTTGAATTTACAAAACACACATGGAGGTTTATTTCATTTTAGAAAACAAGCCATATGTTTTAATTAAAAAGAATTCCAGATAATATTCTTATTAAGGAAAAATCTTTCAATGGTTTCTTTAGTAGAAAATATTCTTTGAGCAACATGAAAATTTAGAAAGCTTTATGTTTTGCCATGAAGGAGAGTGAACTGCATCTTACAGAAGCAGCCTTCTGTAATCAGTGCTGTTTCCACTTTAGAATTCATGCCTGCTTACAGTGAGGCCTCTAGATACTGATGAAGAATTGGAGTTGGCAGTTTCCATTGTAGCGAGGGTGTACTTGAGGCTGAATGTTCACACTCAGTCAGAAATGGTAATGAAAAACATAACACCCACTTACCTGCCACATTTTTATTTGCCTTCAAGTAGATTCGTAATAAAAGTCTCATGTTGTCCTTTGATTTTGTTTTTTTATTACTTGTGCAAATAGATTATGACCAGCTAGTGCCTCTGACATTCAAGTAAGGGAAGAATTCAGTTATTATTTATTGAGCACCAGTAGAGTTCATGAAACTCTAGTAGATAACAGAAAATGCAGCAGTGTGTGTTTACAGTCGTGTAAGAGTTGAAGTTTGCAAACTGCAAGGCAAAAAATACTGCTGAAGGAAGAGATGGGATTATGTGAGAGAATTGCTTATGAGAATTCAGCTTGAAATCTGGATTAGTACTAAAATTCCTAATTTAAATTTTATTTTGTTCATAGGTTAATGTTTTTGCTGCTGCTAGAACAGGAGCAAATTATTTATTTTGTACCATGCATACTTATTACAAGTAAAATTTGATGTTTTATGGAAGTCACCTTTAGAGTAACAGTTGGAAAAGATAAATAACAACCCAGATAAACTCACCTGTTCATGTCTTTGTGATTTACAACCCACTTGCATCTTACATTGAGCAGACAGCCTTGGAATACCTCTCAGGTCCTACCATGAGACATGTGGAACAGGCCTGTAGAAGAGTAAGCAAGGTGGTTGGTGAAGGAGAATGGCCTCTGTGTAGTCATTGACCTGCAGAGAGGAAGCAGTTGTAATATTCCAGGCAAATGGTTGCATGGAGGCAGGAGCTGGGAACAGAGAGGAAGAGAAGAACTAGCCAGCGCTGCTGGCAGCAGTGACCTTGGGGTCTTGTGGGAGAATGTGGCCATAGAAAAGAAGGCAGGAGATGGCTTAAGGAGGGAGGAGCAGCTAGGGCTGAATGAGCTGGTGGTTAAATAGAACAAGACTGAAAAGAGATTTGCAACCAGGAGATCACTGGTACTTTTCAAAGACAGTGTCCATATTTCACTATTTTCCCAAAACAAAAGTAGGATTACCTGTTAATTTATTTTTGGCAATGGGTGTGCTTTTACAAAAACATCCTTCCATAATCTGTGTTTGGAAAGCATTTCAACTTTTCATTTATTGAGCATTTGCTTTGTGCCAAGCATTAAATTAAGTAGACAGCTGTACTGTCTCTTCCTGATGACATCACAGGAGGGACTACATGAGGGTTTTGGGTTATAAAAGTGGGGCCAGTGGGGAGTAAGGAACACTGTTGCACACTGAAGCATGTCCAGTGTAAGTGTGTTTAGATGGGATTAAAAAATGAAAACTGAAGAATAAGGCTAATTGGAAAGCTGTTGCTTTGCAGTCCCTAGAGGAGAAGGATTTGAGAGGTGGAGTTAGTAGGCTGTCTGCCATTCATCCAGGTCAGCTCACCACTAGCCTGAAATCTCATAGTGAGGTAGAGTCAGTAGCTACCCTCATGCTTCTCATGCAGATCCAACATAGGTGGAGTTGGAGCTGGCCTTTCCAGCTCTGAAGCTCACAGTCTGGGGGAGCCTGGCCAGTCCTAGGCCAGGGCTGTATAGAAAAGTCAGTGCCTGTTCTGCGTTTTGTTAGGGAGATAGCCATGTTAACCGTCTGTACTCTGAGTAAGGGTAGGACACCTATTTCTGCCTGAGAGTGCCAGGGTTTCTCACACTGACTCTGTGAGGAGTTGTTTGCCAGGTGCGTGAACTTGCAATCCTCGTTGAAGTTACTGTGCAGATTCCCCAGCTGACTGAGAAGATTAAATTGAGATTCTTTATGCTGAATTGCCTGGAGTATCCTAGCATGTAGACCTTAGATGAATATGAGTATTTAAACATGTCTTATTAAAATATGAAGTGTTATATCCTCATTCCTTTTACTTTATAAATTCCAAAAGGTACTTGGAGTGGGCCAAGAGGAAAACACCAAATAGTGCTTAGCACCAAATAGTGCTTAGCTGGGTTCTGGTATAGTCAAGGTTAATAGAATTGACAGGCTTAGTTGTCATTGTATTAAGGACTTCCAGATGACAGAGACTGGGTATAAGGACTGTCATACATGGAATGGCACTTTCTGAGCATTTTCAGCATCATGATGTGAAATAGGTCAGTAGATATGTGTGAGCATGCCTTATGTTCAAACAAGATGTAGCACGGGCAGCTTTTTTTTGGAGCTCAAAAACCAATTGCTGGTATGGGTGCAGTTAAAAATATTTGTCATTAACTCAGTTCACAAATTAAACACTAGCTTAAAATTTGAAGGTAGTGTGGAAAGCTACTAACTGTAGAATGGATACCGTGCCTCTAAGATTGAAACCCTATTTCTTCATTTTATGCTTTGTCCTAATTTCTTCTGTTTGTTCATTGCTTTTTCAAGGGGTCCTTTGTGCTTCATTACTGTTCTTTATGAAATTGTCCCTAGCTCTATTTCTTCTACTTGCCGTAGGGTTTTCTTTCTGGATCTCTATTTTTATTATCCAACAACTACGGTTTCTGCATGCTGATTAAAGTCCATGCTGCCTCGTCCTGCTGCTAGCTGCTCCCAGCACTGTTCTAGTGCCTGTCTGAATTCTGATTACCAGCATGCACAGACAGCCCGCATCTGCGAGGAGATACTGTGTGGCTGCATTGTCTGCATAGTGCCTCTGTGTCTGCACAGGCACACAGACAGTACACAACCTATGCTCATGCGAGTATTTTGTAAAATTAGGGTGATTTACCCTGCTTCAAACATTTGATTTGAATAAGCCTTATTATTTCTCAATTTTTAAAATACTTCTCTGTAACCTTTTTTTCCTATCTTGACATTCAGTTGCTTTTGTGGCCTTGAGCTTTTATTCAGTCAGCAAAAATTGTGCTGTGAATGGGAGCCTTGGCCAGAATGCATTAAACTCCCAGTGATTTGAAATTGCCTTCCTTGAGGGCTGATTATACCTAGTTTCTTGATGACCTGTATTTTTCCCTATAACTTGAGAAGAAAAAGACAGTGGAGAGTGGAGCTGATAAAAAAGAATGATTTTTGGATGGTTTATTTCCCTGCTTCTCAAAGTTAGTACAAATAATTGTAAGTTATGTAAAAGTTACTTTTAATTTTTGGATTTTAAGTGACTTCTTGTTGTGTGAATTCCTTCCGTCTGAACTGAGGGAAGCAGCAGTCCAGAGAGTGACTCGGACAGGTGCAGCGTAGTGAGTGAGGGACTTGGGGCTAACAGAGCAGTGGGCGCACACAGGCTACTGCACCGCCCAGCCACCCAGCCCATGCTGCACCCCTGGTTCTGTAGAGCACTGGTCAAAACAGCAAGAAGGGCGCTTGGAGAAGTTGTGTCTACTCCACTCCTGTGCCATCCTCATCAGGAGACTGTGGGTCCCCGTCCGCACTGCCGTCTGGCAGCTCGAAGCCTCAGCACCGGGTAGATTCACTTCTTTGCTCAGCAGAGCCCACTGGAGGATGCAGGTACTTTGCCCAGGGTTCAGAGGATGGTTGTCCTTACACATTGGAAGTAAGTACACTTGTAACTGGGTGGCTTTTGGTGAGGTACAGTTTGAAGAAAACGCACTAGTCAGAAGCCTCTGTCCTCACATAGCCCTGCTGCCTAGCCAGGTGAGCCACACTGGGAAAATCTTGTTCTCTCTGCCTAGGAGATGCTCACCAGTCTTCTATGGGGACAAAAATGCTAACGTAAACATTAATTAAAAACATCCAGGATAAATGTGATGTCGATAATGATGGTAATGATAATAATGAGTCTTCATCTGTCCTTTTTAAAATTAAAAAACAGTGACCTTCAAAAAGAATTGAAACAATCATTTTTAAGAAATATATTTAGTAAGCCAAATGTAAGTAAAACTGGTAAATATCAAAACCCATTGGGAGCTTGCGTTTACTGATTTTACATGGTTGACAAGTTTCATTTAGGTTAGGAGTTTGTTTTTCAACCAATCTATGGGTGTGCAGCTTTTGGGGCAATAAGGAAACTTGCTGGAAGTGAAATCCAGAACCCACGAGAAGGGGCCTTGTGGGGAAGAGGGCCGGTAGAGAGGGCGGGGAGATCATGTGAGAACTGGGAGCCTCTATGCCCTGCGCCGGGGCCTGGAGAGACCAAGCCTTGGGCACCTGGAGGGGTTTCTACTGCAGATCTCAGAGTGCGACCTTCCTCAGCCCTTTCAAAATGGTGCAGGCTCTCCCACATAGATAGCTCTCCCTAATCGGTGGTTCCCGCCTCATTCCAAGGGGCTTCGAAGCCCCTCTGCTTATCCTGTGAGTTGGCACGAGTGACAGTGCTGTAACCTGTGCTGGTTGGTTACAGGGGCCCAGTAGTTTGTGTGGAAAGCCTGAGGCATCCAGAGGCCAGTTCTCACATGGTAATTAAAACACAAAATCAGAGGATGGACTCATTTCAGTGTGGTGGCAAAAACAGAAGTCACAATCCCTAAAAAAAAAAAATGTGCATGAACTTTATAAAATTTATATTAAGCAGTATGGGTGTGCAGTTTATTTTGTCACAGTGAAAATCAGAAAACTACATATGTGCCCATGTATTACAAATTGAGTAAGTTATTACAGGTTTGTGCAGTATCACAGAATGCTGTTCTCCCATCACCTACACTTATGTAATTTTATGTGAAGGTATTTTGTATACTTGTAAATATTGCTTCAAAACTGTAGTAAAATATGTAACAAAATTTATTGTTTTAACTATTTGAAGTGTGCAGTGTAATTAAGTCCATTCACATTGTTGTGCAAACATCATTAGCATTCATGGTACTAGGCACTTATAGTTTCTTCATTTTTACACATCTTGAGTCCTACACTAGAATATGTTGGTACTTTGTCATAAAAATTGAGATTACAATCCAAGGCTTTTCTCCAGGTCTGGGACACTGAACAAGTTATTAGTCCTAATGGCTAATCCTAAGGCTAAATGTAAAGCCTGTGAGGAATAAAATCAGACTTTAAAAACGAAATAATATGCTAATATGCTTCATAGATTAATAGATATCAAATAAAAGTTAGATTTGAAAGTATAAATAAATATTTAGAATGGAGTATACTACTTGCGAGTGACTTAGAATTTCTGAAAGATGTACAGTTTATAAATGTAATGGAAAATTAATTTGCATGTAGTGTAGTGGAAGAACCTTGTGGTTCTCTCATGCTGCACAGCCATGTCCTATGAAACAGATCTATATTCTGTGGTAAAAATCAGCTGATAGGTTTGCTTCATTCACTGCCCAAAAATGAGTCAGTATTTTCTAATGTTGAAATTTTTCTTCATAAATTTGTCCTAATTGTTGGTGTTTGCTGTTGCTTGAAAGAGGAAAAAAACCCAGAGAAACTGGAACTCATTGCTTATATTCAGCTATTCAACGTGTCAGTTTCCCTTTCTGAGGCAGGTGGTAGAACCACTGAGCTAAATCCCTGGGTCAGGTTTCCCTTTCTGTACTTCTTTTGATTGTAGTTTCCTTTGCATTTATTTATTTATTTAGTACTGGGGATCGAACTCAGGGCCTCGCACTTGCCAGGCAGGCCCTGTGCCACTGAGCTAAATCCCCAGCCCCTACTTGCATTTATTTTTCAAATTAACCTAATTGAGGTTTCAAACGCCTTTATATAAATAAAGTAAAAATATTTTAATGTAACCTTTTATTCACTGATGCAAATGATTGTAATTCATTGATGCTTAAGTAAGGAAATGAAAGATTACAATTTCTATAGTTATACTTGGAAAAAGAGAAGAACCAATGAGTTTCTGTGGGTTGTGGTGGAAATAATGTATGTAGTGGGCGGAAGATTTTTCATTAAATTTATCAAATATTTGAGTATCCACTTTGCACAAAGCAACTCGTTTAATGTTGAAAAGGTTTTTTAAATGATTTATCTTTGAGGAGAGTATGATTGTAAATTCTTTATTGAAGATTGATTAGTCTCCAAGTCCCAAGAGATTGGAATTCTGAACTGTTTTTTGGTTGTGGCCAAAGAAAACTGAACTTTGTGAGATGTTCCATCCCCCAGAACACTGCTTGGGAACTTGCACTCCTCACACGTTGCAGTTATTTATTTGCTGACATGAAAAGAACATGTGAAGTTCTTTTTTAAATTATTGAAATTTTAAAACAATTTTATTAGAATTTTTCGGTAGGAAGCTGTGTCCGAGTCCCATTCCATAGATAGCTCAATGTCTTGGCACTACCATCATTAAGGTGTCTGCTTAAATAATTTTAGAATTTTAAAAATGCTTCCTATAGAATCAATTGAAATAGCATGTTGTTAAATCTGTTTTTTTCCCCTCTTGACTTTAAAATACAACATTTCAGACATTTCAAGTCATCAAAATTTATTTCCAAAGTTGTTAGAAGTGGTAAGATGAGACCTGCAAAAATAAGTTCGCAGAACATTGTGAATAATGTGGTACCATTTGTTAAAAGGGGGTGTGGGTATACACCAAGAAACTGGTGGGTAAAGAGTATTTCTGAGAGAATAAACAAAATTAAAAATTGGGCAAAGGGACAGACCCTGAAAGTGATTCTGTGTTAAGACAAGAATCGGTGTTCTTCTCAGATGGCCCTGCCGAGGCACCAGTGACCAACGGGAACACAGCCGCGCTGCCGGCCCTGGGTGATGACCTGGACATCTTTGGCCCGATGATTTCTAACCCTTTGCCTGCAGCTGTCATGCCCCCAGCTCAGGTATGTGGCAAACGCATGGTCTCCTGGCCATTGATTATTTCTTGTTAAGTACTTGTTTCTGAGAAGTCACTGGTTTTAAAAACTCCTTTAGGCCAAGGTTTGGCAAATGAAACCTGCAGCTCTTTTTTTTTTTTTTTTTTTGTACTGGGGATTGAATTCGGGTCCTTGCACTTGTGAGGTAGGTGGCAGAACCGCTGAGCTAAATCCCCGGCCCACCTACAGCTCATTTTCTCATTTTCAGTAGGTAAAGTTTTATTGGGACTCAGCTGCTCCCTTTGGTTCAAGTGTTGTCTTTGGCTACTTAATTGCTACCAAAGCAGAGTTGAAAAGTTACAGCAGAGACCATATGATCCACAAAGCATAAAATATTTAAAGTTCTCACCTTTGCTTGCTCATTTATGATAAACAGGGAGAAAAACTTGGACTACTTTAGCCTGACCTACAATGAACGTCACATACTTCAGAGTTTTTTAAACTATGGGTATTTGCTAGTTGTGACTGCAGTAAGAAGTTCTAGCAAATTCAATATGTATATTCTTTTTCCTGAAGCTAAATTATGTTTTAAATTAGCTTAAAAACCTCCCTTGCTTTTTTTGTGATTAAAGAACTAGAGCAGTAATATTAATGATCAAGATTATTTTTGAAATATTAATGGAGAAGAAACTTTGAATTGTCTTAACGTTACATGGAATTTTCATAAAGGTGAAATACAGGAACTTTCAGGGTACAAATTACTCTTCAGCATGCCACAGTAAGGTTCTGTTTATATTTAAACTTTATAATCAGTTTTGGATTTATACAGATAGTTTTGATACAGCAAAGTCTGGGTCTTATTAAGAAGACTAATAACATTAAACATGTTTTGATACGACAGTTATTGTACATTTACCTCTAGAATTGCACAAACAGGTTTCTTGGGAATTAGTTAAATGGGTCTGTGTCAAACTCGCCTGCAGTAATAGTGTTTATTTTCAGCAAAGATAGCTCATTTTATGGCTTTGTCCTTTCTCCCCCTTTTGCAACATACATAAAAAGAGGATCTGAGGTTCCACTGAGTTCCAGGAGTTGCTCTGCGTCTGCTCACTGTGCTGTTCACTGTGGTAGCAGCAAGTGTGGGTGTTGTTTAACTCTTCTGCACACACGGTCCTGTGACAGGGTGCAGAGCCCTGATGAGGAGGGGCAGGGCAACAAACGAACAGAGGCTACATTTAAAGATTAAAATCGAGGCACAGTTTTTAAATAGTGCCTTTGAAAATGAAGTACAGATTTTACACATACACTGTATAATTTACTAATTTTGGTGGATATTTAATATATGAAATTGAGCTTAAACTAGTTTGAACACCAAGATTATGAACTACTCGGAACTTGATTCTTTGACTCCTGGTGGTAATTCTCAAGCATATATAAATTCTAGTAAAAGACTTTCCGCTTGTGAGTAGGAAATAGGTTGATCGTACTGTCTGCTTTACCCGTCTAGGCCTAGGAATGCTCGCTGACAGTACTGGCATGGAGAGCGCACTGATGGGTGGGAGGGAGGGACGGTCCCAGAGCCCAGTGGGACGCACACGGCCGTTCCCGCCCTGTCGTCTGTACCCCTATAGCACACAGGCCGGTACAAGGGCGGAGGCCTGTTTGGGAGTCAGCTCTGGACCGTAGAAGGCCAAGTTTGGCTGGCCTCGAAGCTCCCTGAAGTGTGACCTGACAGGCCCGTGTCATCCTCCTCGGGTCACAGAACAGACCAGCGGTAGATGGCAGATGGACATCAGAGTGCTCACAGCTGTGCTGTGTCAGGCTGTCATCTGTAGACTGCACCCGTGTTCCATACTGTCTGCCTTCATCAGAAAAACTTACATAGTGTGCAGGTCATGGGATGGTGGGCTGCTCATGTATGAAATTGGAATTATAGTTTCACCAACCACTTTGGGTTTTCTTGTGCTTACATCTACAGGGAAAAGACCCCAGGGCGTTGAACAAATTCTTAGAATGAACAGACATTAAATGTGAGGAAAAGGATCAGTTAGTGATGTAGTTGCTTTGGCATCTAACAGTATGAAAATAAATACCAAGTAGGTGACCCTGCATTGTGTTCAGCAAGTGTGAAGTGTACACAAGGGGACACTGGTAGTCATCAGCCAGGGCTCCAGCCCCACCTGCCTGGCGTCAGCTCATGCTGTTAGCTTCTGTGATCTGTATATTCATTGGTAGCTAAGGTGTCTATGCAAAGGCACTGTTACATTGGGTATTGTGAAATTTTACAAAACAAGGTGTCTCATTATTCTTAATTAGCCACTATATGTTGAAAATTATTGTTCTGTCTGGTTTATGAATAGAATGTTTGGATGTTAATTTATTACATGGTGTTCTAACCAAGGAATTACTTTTTAGTTTAACTTGTTTGCCGCTCATCTTAATGTATAGTTTGAGAAGACTCTTAAGCAGCTTTTTTTTTTTTTTTTTCTTTTGGGTACCGGGGATCGAACTCAGGACCTTGCACTTGCAAGGGCGGCACCGGAACCACTGAGCTAAATCCCTGGCCCTGACTCTTAAGCAGCTTTGACCAGTCTTTATAGAATTCATTAAAACCCTTCATATTGAAAACATTTAATGACTGCAGAGATGATTAGGTAAGATCAGTGTGTTCAGTACTGTGTGCAAGATACAGATTAAGTAGCCAGGCATGGTGGTGCATGCCTGTAATCCCAGCACTTGGGAGGCTGAAGCAGGAGGATTGCCGTGAGTTCAAGGCCAGCCTGGACTACACATCGAGACCCTGTCTCAAAAAAACATACAGATTAACAGATTAAACAAAATCTTCTTTTATATTAAATAGCTACATTTGTGTTCATTTACCTCCAGTGGAGTGCAGGATATAGTTGAGTGTATATGTGTTCATTCAATTGTTACAGCTGACCTAGAAGCCAGGTATGGTGGCATATGGGATTGGGCATTTGAGGCCAGCTTGACCTTAAATATAGCAACTTCAAGCCCAGCGTGGACTACATAACTGAAACCTTGTTTCAAAAAACAAAACACAACACCTGCCTTAGATGAGATATATAAGAATCCAATAATGTACTTTTTGAAAAGGTTTTTTTGGGGGGTACTGGGTTCAAGATCAAACTTAGGAGCTTGTGCTTTCGAGGCAGGCACGATGCCACTGAGCTAAATCCCCAGTCCTAAAAGATAAGTCTTTTAAGCAACCATTGTAGGACCTTCTTGCAGTCTGCTAGTTGTAGATCCCCCCCACACACCCCCCTGGGGATTGAACCCAGGCCCTTCACACTGAGCTACATCCCCAGCCATTTATTTTGAGACAAGGTCTCACTAAGGTTGGGGTTGAACTTGGCGATCCTCCTCCCTCAGCCTCCCGGAGTGCTGAAATTACAGGTATGTGCCACCACACCCAGTTTAGAAATGTTCTTCATTCCAAGGGGTACCAGTTCCTCAAAGCAGTGGGCGTGGTCCTCAGGCAATATCCACGCATCTGGTAGACCCATCGTGTTAAAAATGTGATGAGTAAGAAAACTGCATCAGCCCAGCTGGTAAATGCAGTTTACTGTGAAAGAGCTTTGGTCTCTCAGAAACATTATACTTCACTCTAGATGTTTTTAGTGGGCTTATGAACAGTCACCTTGAATGTCCCCACTTTACCTTAATTCCTAATTTGCTAACTTTATTTGGATTTAGGGTAGTAGATGAGCTGTGCTTTATTGTGCAGAATTGAACAGCTTGCTCTGGTGTTTGTCTCAGGGGAATCCCTCTGCACCAGCAGCTGCTGCCCTGTCTGCAGTCACATCTGGGGATCTGGACCTGTTCACTGAGCAAACTACAAAACCAGAAGAAGTAGCAAAGAAACAGCTCTCCAAAGACTCCATCTTATCTCTGTATGGGACGGGGACCATTCAGCAGCAAAGCACTCCTGGTAATTATTTTGAAGTATGCTTTCAGTGAATTACAGTGACATTACTAGAAGTACTTTGTTACTATAATAATACTATGTTTCTTCCCTGCTTTCCTATAGCAGCAGTTGCTTTTGTTACTGCTCTTTACACAGCTATGGAACAGAAAGGAAACGTTCACAAAACTTTATTGAGAATTAACAAGCTGTTCACATATCACTTAATATTGTCTCACAAGCATACAAGACATGAATTATTGAAATTTACATGAAGTTTTTGACAGTATATTTCTGCAGGTAAATAATAAGCAGTCTGAGTTATCACATGGGTTCCAAAACCTTTGAAATTTTTAGTCCTTACAATGAAATACTAGCATAACCTTTATTGGGTTTTAGTCTTTCAGACCCTCTCCTCTGAAATAGTGAGCTGCACCGCACACACGCGCTGAAATGGCGGGGCGCCCTCCTGTTTGGTCACAGCAGCGTAGACGGCTCTGTCCAGGGTAGTCTGGTCTCCACCAGAACACACTCTGGACACTGCCTAGACTTACATTTTCTAATTAAGTTTTTTGAGGATAATGATTGATTTTCTGGCATTCTAGAAATATCCAGCCCTGGAGGTTTAGATACAGATTAGTCCGAGTGGTAGGAGAAATGAGGCTGGAATGCAGTTTTTTACCACGGGTAGACCGGAAGATGATAATCCCTTTTCTGTGTCTGTAGAGGTGAGCACAGCTACATGCAGTAGCCCTATTCTCTTTATTCATTTTTCTCTTCATTGTTCTTATGATGCAGGTGTGTTTATGGGACCCACAAATATACCATTTACCTCACAAGCACCAAGCACATTTCAAGGTTTCCCGGCGATGGGTGTGCCTGCGGCTCCTGGCCTCCTGGGAAATGTGATGGGTCCAAGCACAAGCATGATGGTGGGCGTGCCCATGCCCAACGGGTTCATGGGAAATGCACAAACCGGCGTGATGCCCCTTCCTCAAAATGCTGGTGGCTCCCAAGGAGGAATGGTGGGGCAGATGGGGACGCCCCAGAGTAAGTTCGGCCTGCCACCAGTGCAGCAGCCCCAGTGGGGCCTTTCTCAGGTAGGGGCCATTTGCTCTTCAGCACACAAGAGAAACCCTGTTGTTCTCTGACTAGTGTTGTGAAATCAAATGCTCTAGCAAAAGGGTACATGTGGCAAGTGTTATATAAATATTACAAAGTTTTAATCACAAAGACAAATGACTTGTTATTGTCCCTATTTATAAAGAATTTTTTTTGGTTTTCCCATTTCAAACTGTAACACAACTGTAATGTTAGACATTCCTAATGTATTTGTAATAGCTAGAAATTATCCTGGGCATCAGGAGACTCCCTGTCTGACACCTTTGAGGTTAGCATCAGGCGCTAGCCATCTCCTTGGGTGCATGTTTGTGAGTACCACTTATATCAATCTGTTCACTGATAACGTGGGAGTCTTTTTAGGACAGTGTTCACAAGTTAGAAAAAACTCAGCCTCCTATTCTCAAAGCACAATCTTAAGAGTAATTATGGAAAGAAGCCTTATCAGAGTTACTGCCTCTGGATTTGTAGGCATTTCTTGTTCAGAAACCCATGTAAAGTTGTAATTCTTTTCTGCGTATCCTGTGATGACCTTTATGTTTAAAAATATTACGCACTGGCTCAAAAATCCCCGTAAGGTGTGCAAGTTGCTGTGTGTCTCAGACATCGCCTCATATGATAAAGTTGTCTTTTTTACCTAAGTTGGTTTAGCACCCCAAGAGTAACACTTCTGTTTTAGGTGCGCTCCTCTGCCTTTCTTCAGCTCCACTGACAAAGGCTCCTAGATGTGGGTTCCCTTGCCCCGGATTTCTAACATTAGCAGAATCGCTGTTTATCAGTGACTGCTCCAAGTCATATTTTTGCAATCATGGTGTAAAGGAATATGATACTGGCCTGTACCATTTGGAAATCTCTGAAATTATTAAGTGCCAAATGTCAGGAAGAGCTTTTATGTAGCTGGATGCTTGAGCAGGTTAAGGAGACATTGGCCCTGCTCAGCAGTGCAGAGGGGTGATGCCCTTCCCCAGTACCTGGCTGGTGCTGGTACCCTTTACAGGTGTGAGGACAGACGTGACTGCACGTTCACACACTCGCGTTTCATCAGCGATGTTAGTGTCCTTGAAAAGTGGCAAATAGAACACACATTTACCCTGTGCATGGCTTTTGAACTCGCTCTGCACTTTCTGGTCAGTCTTGCCTTTCCTTCTCTTAATGCCGGCCTTAAAGAAAGACAGTTACAAAGTCAAGAGGCTTAGGAATCAACTTAACAACTCCTCTGGAAGAAAAATAATGTGTGGCTGGGGGTAGTGGCTCATGCTCCTGATCTCAGCCAGGCAGGAGGATCACGAGTTCAAGGCCAGCCTGGGCAACTTAGCAAGATCCTGTCTCACAATTTTTTTAAAAAAGGGCAGAAGATGTAGCTCAGTGACAGAACGCTTACCTGGTGTGTGCAGAGCCCAGGGTTCAATCCCTGTCCCGCTCCCCCCAAATTAATCTTTCACTTTATAGCATATTGAAAATTATTATTAGCTGTTATTGTATTGTTTAAATACAAAAAGAATATATGCTCTAGAACATATATGGAGCCATAGACAAAGAATTATAGCCATCATACAAAGTTTATAGAATAATTCTAAAGTATTTCACTAAAACTTTCTTGATCTTTAGTAGTAACAGGACAATATCTTAATATATAGTTTAAAGATTAATGGACTTATAGTTATATACCTAAATACAGATTAAAACATTGCTTTGGTAGTTTTTTACCGTGATTAATCTTTGGGGGTAAAAAATTGAATATAGAAAGTGGACAAATAGAATATGATTGAGATTACTTTATGAACAGTGCTAAAAGTTTGAAGAAAATAGCAAGAAGGAAACAAAGTAGATGCTGCTTTCTGTAAAGAAACACTTTTATGTTAATCTGCTTTTATCCCAGTGCTTGGACTAATTTTCACATTAATGGAAAAATGTCCGGCTATGGCTAAAGAAACAAGAACTAAGAGTCGTCCTGTTAATTAAGCCTCCTTGCTCCACAGATGAACCAGCAGATGGCGGGCATGGGCATCAGCAGCGCCAGCTCCACGCCGGGCCCCGGCCTGCCCCCCAGCACCACGGCGGGCTGGCCCGGGAGCTCGTCGGGCCAGACGCTGAGCACGCAGCTGTGGAAGTGAAGTCAGTGAAGCTCCATGCAGAATGAACCCCTGACATTCCTTGCTAAATGCGTCTAGTTCCCCTGTTCACTCATGTACATACAATTCTGTTCTCTCTCCCCGCACGGTTCGTAGTAACAATGACCTGATCGACCGTGGTGGTCCGTACTGATTACATTTTGATGTGGTGAAAGGCAGGTTGAGAAACCATTTTATGTCAAGGGCAGCTCTGCTCATATTTCTCATGATTTCATAGCCACATTATTTGAGAAGCTGCCCAGTCAACTTGCATAATCAGTTTTAGTCTCAATAAAATTATAGCTCTAATGTTTGCATATAAGGGAAGTAGTATGTTAGTAATACCTCTAACAGTATAAATCCCTCCCCAAATTAGCCAGTAATCTGTAGGAAGGTACTGTATGATCAAATGTTTAATCATATAAATAGAATGTAAATGTATCACTAAGCACTGTTTTCTAGTGTATCAAAATCCTTTTATTTTATCATTCACCTCACTGTGCTATTGTTACGATGTGCTTAACAAGGAACGTGGTTAGTGAAAGGAAGATAAACCTGGATGTTATTATAGAACTTAATGAATGTTAAAAGAATTCAAATTTTATCTGCCTCTTCAGTTTGGATCTCTAATGTACATAGTGCTAAAACATGAAGACCTTTTTCTGCACTATATGCTAACAGGGTAACTAAAACAAAGCTACTTTCAATCCTTGAGGGTATATCCAGGTTTATGACAGTAATTGTGTTTACATTTTATGGTGCCTAGTATTGACAAAATGTTATTTCCCTATATTAAACAGATGAATCCATACACCGTTTTGTGAGTTTTTTCCCCCCATACAGTGTATTCTTGCCACCAACCTTCCAAGAGTTCATGTTGCAAAGCCAGGAATTGGAAATGTTTAGTTGACAAAATACTCATCATCACTTTCTAAAACCTGTTCACAGTTCTACTGATTATAAGGCCAAATGGGGAAAGAAGTGTGTAAGACACTTGAGTGGCATTTTGCAGTGTCACTTAGGGTACTGTACGAACCTTCCAGTCAAGCTGTAGAGAAAACGTGCAGAACAGGTGAGGACAAGACACACTCTGTGGCCCCCAGTCAGCTGCGTCAGCTGAAGGACTGTGTGCGCAGATGTCCTTTGGGTGACAGGGAGGCGGCTGTGCAGAGTAAAGCAAACAGTACCTGAATGTCCTGCAGCCCCTTGTGCTCTCCCGCCGCCCTGGCCGGCACACACACGCTACACCTCGATGTTCACTGTGTCCAGGCGGTACTTGGGCTCATTGGCGAGGTTGACCTTCTCTGTCCGCGTGTGCCACACGAGGACCTGGGGAGGGAAATATTGGGTAGCCTCACTCAGTGCCGACACTCAGGGCCAAGCCATACAAGTGACATGAGTACCTTGGTGCAGTTACTTGCTTTCGGTTCCAGTTCTTCCACGGTGGTTATCTGTTTCAGAAAGTCAGATTCTTGCATCCCTGGCTGGGACCCTCGACGCTTAAATACAGCTTTTGGATTGGACAAGATGACTTGAAGACTTACAGCAAATCCTTTATGAAAAGTTAAAAAAAAAGACTTTTAAGTAAGATACTGATGTACTCCTTTTTCTGTATGATTTTGGTCACATCAGAAACCATCTGTAAACCAAGATCTCACACACACGTGTTTACAGTGAGTAGGGCCAGTCCCTGCATTAGCATGTCCGGAAGTCAGTCACTACAGTATTGCACATTCTCTGCCGAACAGACGCGTGGGGCACAGCAGAGCAAGGGAAGTCTGGTCTGTGGTAAGGGGTGGACTTCGTCAGCTTCCCTTTCACACCCACCTCACACTGAACTCGGCCACTGCTGGAGTGAGTGTGCCCCACCGGGTCTCCTGCCCGCTGTCAACATCACTGTGCCTGCTTTATCGAAACCAGCACTGCTTTATCATCTGTAAAGTTGGTCACCTAGAAAATGAGATATCTAATTTATAGTCATTTCTTCCCATCTGAAAAGGGTGGGGGTTTAGAAATCAGTGCTAAACTATTTGATAAATTGGGTTTTGTTTCTGTATTTGGTTACCCCCACCCTGGAAAAGGGCCACGGGCATAGCTCTGGTAGAGCACTTGCTTAACATGCACCTGCCCCTGGGTTCCATCCCCAGCACTATATAAATTTCTTTTTGTACTGGGAATGGAACTCAGGACCTTGCACTTGCCAGTCAGGCACGGTGCCACTGAGCTAAATCCTGGGCCAGCACTATATAAATTCTCTTCGATGATTTGGTCATGTAGCATTACTGTGTAGTCTATAGTTTAACAAACTCTGCATCTAAGCCTCAGACATGAAAACTACAAGTTAGGAGCTGTGAGAGAACCCCGGACACACGCCAGTCAGCTGTGGGCCCCCTGCTGCCTCTGGGAAACAGCTACACACAAATACAACTTGGTACAGCAGGCTCTTAGGTGTTGCAAAACAGAAAATGTGACTGTTAGGACTCCAGTGCCCTCACCAAGCCTGCAGGGAAGCAGTGCGGTCTGGCAGAAAGAACACCAAGTTTAGAATTACCAGCTACCTTCCCTAGTTCCATAACATAGAAGTGTGAAGCCTTGTCTGAGCGAAAGAGACACTGGTATGAAGTCCTCCATAGACTGCTAATGCTGCCCCAAAATGTTGATACCGGAATATAATTTAAAATACCACCATAAATAGAGTCGTGAGGGGCAGGTGGTGGCAGCCACCATTCCAGCTGGAAGAATACTGGAGGACAGGTGAGGGTTTGTGAAGGTTCTGGGCAGCAGAGCCGGGCTACCTGCCAAAGCATGCTGACAGTAAGTTGTCCTGAGGCACAGCTAGGACAGGTCAGGACTTTAACAAAATCCCAAAGGACCTTTCCTCATATGCCCAGATTTTAGTGCTAAGAGTTCTTGCCTGCTTTTGTGTTCTTCTAAAGCAGCTTCATCCTTTATTTCAGATCAAATAACTAAGTTTATGTAAAACTTATTTCTCACCTTGACTATGCAAAATACAAGTTCCACAAAATGTTCATTTTTTTACTTCATAGTTTACAAATATACAAGTTTGCTTAAATTTACATTATATATTAAGCCAAGGAATTATATAGAAAAAAATTTGTTCTGCTTAATGTTCCTATATACACTGGGGAATAAACCACTGCACAAATTATTCCACATCTGAAAGCACAGTGCATAACAGCCTGCATAAAAATGTGAAGGAACTAAACCGGGAATGTTTAAATGTCTTAGGTCATAAGTGCAGATTGGAAGGCAAAAATAATTTTCCTTGTCAAAATAAGCAACAGTTGGAGAACTCTGGCTTCAATTTGGTATCTTTAGGACCAAGGCTCCCCAAGCACCATCATGTAGGCTACTAAACGCATTTTCTGTACCTGAATTTCTTCTGACATCACACGAATGGCTTTTCCAACGCCAGTAGAACAGGAGGTGATGGTGACACTTACACTGTATCAAACGCACTTCTGCAGAGCCCGGTCTCCCCGCCCTCCCCAACTCAGCCCTATTTACCCGGATCGCCACCCCAGTCACTACAGCTTTGTTCAAGTTGGTCACAGACCTATCTGCTCTAGGGTTTCTGTCCTTGGCTTTCTCTCCTCCTGACAGCCACGCAAGCAGACCTTGCCGGCCGTGCTCCAGCCCTCGCAGGAAGACTCTTAAGGTTTGAGACGGACTCTTCCCTGGGCAGCGCGGGCCTGTCCGCTATGTGAGGCGAGGTGGCCGCCCGGGGCGGGGCGCCCTGTGCACAGCCGCTCTCCTCCCGCCCGTCCCGGTCCCACCGCAGCCCGCAGCCTGGTGCGGGGCGTCCCTCCCCCTTGACTGGGGGCTCCCAGTAAGCAGGACCAGCGTGGCCCAGCTCCTGGGAGCGGAGCGGGTGGGGATGCGCGGCCACAGATTCTCCAGCGAGCAGGAAGGGCGGGCTTGGTCCGGGTCCGGGTCCGGGACCTATGGTCCAGTTGGCCCTGCCCGGGCGGGCTGCGATCCAGCCTGGCCGCCGGGCACTTGCTCCCCTCGCCGATTGTCTACTGCACTTTTATAGGCGTTTACAACTTTTCTAAGAGCTTTTGTATACAAAGAAACTTCTTAAAGGAGCCGTCTCCAGTTTATGTTTAATCCAGAGGAGGAGAATCTTGGGCATCTTGGGGTTTGGAGTTTCGACTTTGTTCCTAAGGTGTTTAATTCTTCGTTGACTTTAGGATATGGGTTCCCCACTGCGATGGGGCTTGAGGACCTTCTGGGCCCCTCGTTAAAGAGGCCACCACCGTCGAGGGGGTTGCGGCTGTGGCGTCTGCAGGGTGGGAAGGGAGGGCAATGCGCAGGAGCCCAGAACCGGCGGCAGCAGTGCCCCAGGACCCGCCTTGCAGGTAGCAACCCTTTCGGACCCAGCCCATCCTTTCTAAGTGAGTCTGCCCTTCTTGATCACACTGACGCTGCTGGCTTTTTTAGGGGGGTGTTGGAGACAGGGCCTCGCTATGTAGCCCAGGTTGGCCCTGAACTCACTGGGATTACAGGCGTGTGCCAGGTCTTCTGCACTACTCTTTACACGGCTTCAAAATACTGATTTTATTTCCCCATTCTCTCCAAAAATGGGGGGAGAGGACCTGAACTGTGCAGAAGTAATTCTAAAAAGGTACGAAACTACTTTAGTTTGATTTCCTTCGTTTGCCTCCCAGAGTAACATTCATTATCCCGACCACTGAAGGGTTCAGAGGAAGAGTACTTTCTTGCTCTCCTTAGCTCGGAGCACAGTTACAGGGCGAAATGTACCACGGACCGCAGCTGGTGGAGGTGGGAAGCTCCCTGTCGTGCAGCAGGGCCCTGTCCTGGCCTCACGTGAGCACAATGTGTGCCCGGGCAGGCACCCTGGGAGACCCCGGTGCGTGCCCCACAGCAGGAAGGGCTTTCTGTTTTCTAAGGCCAGGGTGAAGGAGAGCACAGCTCAGATGGTCCTCCGTCACCTACTTCTACCCCTGGGTTCACGCCCTGCTCCGGAGCTCCTTCCAGCAGGCAGTGGCTACCTGCTCAGCAGGCCCAGTCCTTGGATGCTCTGGGAGATCCTCTGCCTGGCTGAGGTGCTGGGCACAGTTCTCCCCCAGACCCCAAGGCCGGGTTTTTAGGTTCTAACCACTGATTTCCAACCTAAGTTGGGTATCATGGGCCTTCTCCAGTTCCAAGTATTTATTCCTCAGGTAATGTGTCTTCCTATTTTCAGTAAGATTAGTTTACCCTTAAAGATGCTCCAGTGGCTTTTGAGATATTAGGAGTAGGATTTTCTACCCTGGTAAATTACGTAAAAAGAAAAAAAAAAAAAGCCAATGAAAAGTGGTGGTTTGCTGTGAAGGCAAAGCATTTCCTAATTTCTTCAAGGGGATTTAGATGGGGGAAAGATACTCCCTCCCAGGCAGGGGGACAGGGCCCACCTCAGTAGGTCCCTACTGAGTACAGGGGAGAAACTAAGACAGGCAGACTCCAACAAGCAGCCAGTCCCACTGTTGAACAGGACATAGCAACAGGGACTGGGCTTCCCTTTCTAGCTTAACTAAAAGCCAGATAAAATGTTTGAAAACAGTTTCTAGACACTGGAAAAGAGGCATACAGGACATACTTCTCAGAGATAAGATTCATGTGAGCCCTGTTTCCCACCTGGAGTGTGCACAGGCCACATCACAGGACAGGAACTCAACTCTGCAGCCTCTCTGAGTTGAGAAAACAGCGTGAGAATGTGAGGAAGCTGAGACAACTAGAATTTGCAGAGTACAAGACAGGGAAAGGCCTCTGCTGATGTGTAGTGGGTGCCCCTCAAGTCTTTGTGTACAGCCAGCAACCCTAGCAGAACTACCCAGAACAGGCTGGGAGTAGTTCCCATCTCAAGGGCCAGGAGAGAGCTACCCAGCAGCAGCTGGTGCACCTGCAGGATCCATGGAAGGCTATTATCCAGGATGGGGTCAAATTAACCCTAAGAGCTCAGCTGGCTCTAACTGTATTATTTTTTTTAATTTTTAAATTTTTATTTATTGAGACAAGGTCTTGCTATGTACACCAGGCTGTCCTTGAACTCACTATATAGGCCCAAGTTAGCCTAAAATTCCTGGCAATCCTCCTGCCCTAGCCTCCCAAGTGCTGGGATTTCAGGTATGCACTGCCATACCCAGTTTCTGTCTAACTTTAAAAGCAAGGCTTGACAAGATTAAAATGTTTCCAGGTAACTTAATTATGTGCCAATACAAAGCTCAAAAATTATATGTAGGTAGAACTTCTGGAAAGATGGCAGAGTGGTAAGCAGCAATAAGTTGGCCTCTCCAAGATTCAGAATCCAGACACTGGAAAATAACAACTTGGGGAAGAAAAGGAGGAGGGAGGTGGATCCCTGGGACTCAGGAAGGATCTGAAGAGAGAATTGGAGCCTATAGAAAAACTGAAGAGACTGAACACAATGCAGAAAAAGGAAGAGGCAATCTGTACTTCCTCCCTGACTCCTGGCTTGCGGTGTGAAGAAGAAAAAAAAGAAGATATATTATGTATAGGTACAAATTCCCTATGATGAATGTTATCATTATGTATATCTAAAATGTAGCAATAAATATTTTGCCTAAAAAAACCGAATCTACAGAGACACAGAGAAGCAGACAACTCCAGAGGCCTTCAGGGAGAAACACACCAGTGAAACAGAGCAGTGGATGCCGTGCACTACAACATCTGGTGAGTGACTCCAATTCAAGCATTTCCCACATCTTCTGGAGAGTGTGGCTGGCTGGATGCCATTTTAGGGAGGGGCAACTGAACCTGGGACTCAGAGCAGCCCAGGGTTGGCTTCATCTCAGGGTTCCCAGTGTCAAACTCCCACAGTGACTGGGTGAGGGACAACCATAGGAGACATCCATGGTCAGGGAGCCCTGGTGAGGATGGCAAGAGACACACCGAGTGCTATAAGCTAAAGGACTCGGGATCCACCCCCACAACCAGAGGCCAGGTTCAACCTGAATTTCTGTGGATTGAAAGTCCCAGAACCAGCATTCCACCCTAATCCTACTGCAGGTTTGCTGGGGTAATCCAGCATTGATCTGGGCTCTGCCTCCCTTGTGACCAGCAAGAGCACAGTCACACCTTGAACTGAACACTTCCACAAAACTGTAGACTCCAGAAAAGAACCACAGGCTTGAAATCACAGAGAAAAAAAATTTTTTTTGCTTTTGGCCTTTAAAATTTTTTTTTGATTGGTTGTTTTTGTTTGTGAGTATGAACATTATTTTAGTTTTTTTGTTTTGTTCTGTTCTTGTTTTCTCCTTCTTTCCTTCCCTCCTGTCTTCACCAACTTCCTAAGGCTTAGGTAATCTTCCTTTGTCCCTCAGCCTTGCTTCTACTCTTTTTCTTCTTGCATTTCTCTAGGTTTTCTTCTTCTCCCTTTTAAATTTTCTCCCCTTAGGGTAAAATTGCTCTATTGAGTAGATATGTACTGTATATAATTGTCTGATTCATCTTAGATTTTGTTAAGTAATTATAAATCTTGTACTTAGGATTAAAAGTGCAAATTACTAGTTATTTATTTTCTTTCTTTCTTTCCTTTTTTTAGGTTGAGACAGAGTTTCACTCTAATTCAGGCTGGCCTTGAACTTGCAGCAATCCTCCTGCCTCAGCCTGCCAAGTGCTGGGATTACAGGTATGAGCCATCACACCCAGCAACTCATCATTTTCTAGACCATGCTTGATGCTATTATTATTACTGATTGTACTGTTTTAGCCAAGGTGACATAGTTGTTGTGATCCGTTGTTCTTCCTTGTATGCCAATACTGAGCTTGTCTGGGGGTTCATAAACAACACCATAGTCCAGTACCATAGAACTGGGTACAAGGCCAAACAGGCAGCAACATCTCATACCTAATAAATTGAAGAGGTAGGAAGGATCTTGAGACAGACTCAAAGGCCAAAACCCAGTTATGCCTAGAAGACATCTCTGAAAGGTAGTCATTTCCTTAAGAAGTCTCAATACTAGTAATAAAGCTACCTATGATAAGCAATTTACAAGCCTAAACATAGAAAACAAATAACAACAAAAAAAAGAGAAGAAAAAAAGGGAATCAAGAAGGGAAATAATATGACAAGGATAAGTCAATACATACCAGTTATAACCATCAATGTAAGTGGTCTCAATCCACCTATCAAAAGAAACAGACTGGCAGAATGGATCAAGAAACAAGAGCCAATAATATGTTGCACACAAGAAACACATTTAACTCAAAAAAATTCACAGATAAAGTCAAAAGATGGAAAACAATATTCCATGCAAAAGGAGCCCAGAAAAAAGCAGGGATATCTATTCTATTTGCAGACAAAGTGGATTTCAAGCCAAGACTGATCAGAAGAGACAAAGAAGGTCACCACATCCTTCTAAAGAGAACAATACAAGAGGAAGAGAAAACAATCATAAATATATATGCACCAAATATTGACGCACCCAACTACATAAAACAAATGCTAATGGATATGAAAAACCTGATAAGCACTAATACAATTGTAATGGTGGACTGCAATACCCCATTGTCACAAATAGATCAACTAGACAAAAAAATCAACAAAGAAATATCAGAGCTGAACCAAACCTTTGAACAAATGGACTTAGTAGATATCTACAGAGTGTTCTACCCCCACAATAACAGAATATACATTCTTCCCAGCAGTAGATTGGACTTTCTCCAAAACAGGCCACACACTAGCTCACAGAAGATGCTTAAGTAAATGCAAAGGAAGTGAAATTATCCCATGCATATTATCAGATCATAGTGCAATCAAATTGAAAAATCAATGGCAAAAAAAAAAATCAACTACATAAACAAGTGGAAATTAAGTAATACCTTCCTGAATGACCAATGGATCACAGATGAAATAAAAAAAGAAAAAAGAAAGAAATTAAGAGGCCAGGGATTTAGCTCAGTGGTTCCACCGCCTGCCCTCCAAGTGCAAGCACCGGAGTTCTATCCCTGATACCAAAAAGGAAAGAAAGAAATTAAGATAGTTGCTACAATTAAATGATAATGCCAATACAACATACTCGAACTTATGGGATGCAATGAAAGCAGTCCCACAAGGGAAATTTATAGTAGCAAATTCCCACATCAGAAAAACAGAGTGAGCTCAAATAAATAACCTAATGTTGAACCTCGAGGTTCTAGAAAATGAAGAGCAAGTTGAACACAAAGCTAGTATGAGGGAGGAAATAATAAAGATCAGAGCAGAAATTAATGCAGTTGAGACTAAGAAAACAATACAAAGAATCAATGAGTTGAAGAGTTAATTCTTTGAAAGATCAAATAAAATGGAAAAATCCTTAACAAACCTTACCAAAAAAGGAAAGAAAAGATCCAAATCCATACAAATAAGAATGAAAAGGGTGAAATCACAACAGATCTTGTAGAAATCCAGATCATCAGTATCTACTTTTGAGAACCTGTACTCTAGAAAGACGGGAAACTCAGAAAACATGGACAGATTGCTATATACAAATGAATTATCAAAGCTGAATCAAGAAAATATAAAAATTCTAAATAATCCAATATCAATCATTGAAATTGAAGAATACAAAAACTACCAATAAAGAAAAGCCCAGGTCCTGACAGATTCACTTCTGAATTCTACAAGAACTTTAAAGAAGATCTAATGCCACTACTCTTCAAACTCTTCAATGAAACTGAAAGGGAAGCAATACTCTCAAAGTCATTCCTGGAAGCAAGCATTACGCTGATACCAAAACCAGAAAAAGATCCAACCAAAAAAGAGAACTACAGTCCAATCTCCTTAATGAACACAGATGCAAAAATCCTCAAAAAGATACTGGCAAACAAAATGCAGCAAATCATCAAAAAGATACAGTGGTACCACAGTTTATGAACTTAATTCTTTCCCTGATTTTGGCTACAAACTGAATTGGATGCAAACTAAATCAAATTTTCCTGTAAATACAACAGTGAATGTGATTTGGTTCTCATTCAATTCAGTTTGAGACCAGAATCATGGAAAGAATTAAGTTCATAAACCAAGGTAACACTGTAATACACCATGACCAAGTAAGATTAATCCCAGGGATGCAGGGATGGTTCAGCATATGCAAATCAAAAAATGTAACACACCACATTAACAGAACCAAGGGCAAATACCACGACTGTCTCAATAGATGCAGAAAAGCATTTGACAAAGTCCAACATGAGTTCATGATAAAAACCCTAAAGAAAACTGGACTAGAAGGTCTTTATCTCAATCTGATAAAAGTCATCTATGACAATCCAACAGCCAACATCATATTAAATGGTCAAAAACAAAAAGTTTTTTCTCTAAAATCAAGAATAAGACAAGGATGTGCACTATCACCATTCCTGTTAATTACAGTTTTGGAAAGATTAGCCTGGGTAATTAGACAATAGAAAGAAATAAAAGGAATATGAATAGGAAAGGAAGAAGTTAAATTATCATTTGCTGATGACATGATACTCTGAGAAGACCCCCAAAATTCCACTGAAACACTCCTAGAATCAATAACCAAATTCAGTACTGTAGCTGGATACAAAGGCAACACTCAAAAATCAACAGCTTCCTGTACACAAATAACAAACTCACTAAGAGGGAAATAAGGGAAACAATATCTTTCACAATAGCATCAAGAAAAATGAAATACTTAGGAATCAATAATGAAGGAAGTTAAAATATGTTTACATTAAAAACTATAGTAGAGTACTCTGAAAAAGAGGATTGAAGAGGTATGACAAAATGGAAAGAAATCCCTTGTCCTTGGGTAGGAAGAACCAATATAGTGAAAATGACCATACTTCCAAAACTGTTATACAAATTTAATGCAATCCCAATCAAAATACCAACAACATATCTCATACAACTAGAGAAAACAATTTTAAAAGTCATAGGGAACCAGAAGAGACCTAGAATAGTGAAAGCAATTCTGGGCAGCAAAGGCAAGGCAGGGGACATCACAAAGCCACTGTGATAAAAACAGAATGGTACTGGCAAAGAAACAGATCCAAAAACCAATGGAACAGAACAGTTGATGCAGAAACAACTCCAAGCACACCCAGATACCTCATCTTTGACAAAGGGGCCAAGCACCTTCACTGGAAGAAAGATAGGATCTTTAACCAATGGTGCTGGGAAACCTGGCTTTCCACACGCTGAAGAATGAACCTAGATCCATATTTCTCACCATGCACTAAACTAAAATTCAAATGGATCAAAGATCTAAATATAAAAACGGAAACATTCATCTGCTGGAAGACAGAATAAGTAAAGCTCTTTAAGACACAGGTATATGCAAAGACTTTCTAAACAGAACCCCATTGCACAAGAAATAATACCAAGAATCAACAAATGAGATCACATCAAATTAAAAAGTTTCGGCACAGCACAGGAAACCACCAACACAGTGAAGAGGCAACCTACAGAATGGTAAAAAAAATTTAACAGCTACTTATCAGACAAAAAACTAGTATCTGTAATACATAAAGAACTCAAAGAAGTTAGACCCCCTAATTTAAAGACCCAATAAAAAAATGGGTATCTGAAATGAATAGAAACTTTTCAGATGAGGAAACATAAGTAGCCAATAAATACATGAAAAGATGTTGAACATCACTGGTGATTTGAGAAATGTAAATTAAAACAACACTGAGATTCTAGCTCACTCCAGAAAGAATGGCTACAATAAAAAAATCAACCAATAACAGGGCTGGGGATTTAGCTCAGTGGTTCTGCCACCTGCTTTGCAAGCACAAGGTCCCAAGTTTGATCCCTGGTACCAAAAAAAAAAAAAAAAAAAAAAAAAATCAACCAATAACAAATCCTGGAGAGGCTGCAGGGGGAGGAAGGAGGAACCGTTCTTTGTTGTTGGTGGAAGTGTAAATTGGTACCACCACTATGGAAATCAGTATGGAGATTCCTCAAAAATCTAAAACTAGAGGTTCCATTTCACCTAAAAATAGAGGTTCCTGTGCCCCTCCTAGGTATCTGCCCAAAAGAGATAAAAGCATCATACCACAGTGATATATGCATACCCATGTTTACAGCAGTATGATTTATAACGGTTAAATCTTGGAAACAGCCCATATGCCTATCAACAGATAAATGGATAAAGGAAATGTGATATTTACATTTAATGGAGTAATACTCTGTCAAAAGAAGGATAAACTTGAGGCGTTTTTAGGTAAATGGATGCACCTCACAACCATAATCTTAACTGAAATAAAGTGGACATACAAGTTTAAATATCACATTGTTTCTCTTGTGTGAGAAATCCAAAGGGTAAATAAGAAGTGAAATAGAGGTTAGATACTGGAAAGTAAGAAGAACATTTTCAAATGGGAAAGGGAATGAGGGAATGGGGAGGGGAAAAGGAAGGGAATGAAAAGGATTTTAAGAAAGAATGGAAGGTTAAAAATGGAAACAAAACTTTTGTAAATGGGGAGGGGAAGAAGAGTTGAAGGGAGGGGAGGGGAATAGGAAAAAAAGAATTAGGATGTATTATGTACAGGTACAAATTCCTTATGATGAATGTGATTATGTACGGCTAATGTGTACTAATAAAAATAAACTAAAAATACATATTCATAAGAGTATATGTTTCTATAAGTATGTCTGCATACATGTGATATATGTATATCTATAGATCTCAGTACCTAGCAATAAATTCAGAACACCTGAGGTATAAAATTCCCAGGTATACAAAGGAAAATGTGATCCCATAATATGAGAAAATTCAATTAAAAAAAAAATAACACAGACCATAGAATCTGTCAAAGACATGAAGATACAGCACAAATATACCTCTCCTGATCAAGAAGGTAGAAGACAGATTGAGTGTGCTAAATCAAGATATTGGAGACATAAAATATAAAGATCCAAAGCCATCTTAGTAATGAGAAATACAATGGCTGAGATGAAAAACGCACAGAGTGGGATTAACAGCTGGTGAGACATTACAGAATAAAAGATTAGTGAACCTGAATACATAATCATGAGAACTACCAAAATGAAACAAAAATAATAAAACATACACATACACACACCAGTATCACAGGAGGAGAATGAAAGGGGGGAGTGGAAGACAGAAAAATCCATAGAGATACAATGGTCAAGTTTCCAAACTTGAAAACCAGTAGAGATAAGGCTTGAACAACACACCAACAGCTTGGCCTTGATGCCCTATGTGGAACTCTCAGCCCAGAACAGCATTTCACCATAATGCTTCTTCCCGTGCACGCGGAATGTTATCAAGACAGCCCACGGCCTGGCCGTAACTCGGGCCTCAAAGAATCCAAACTGCACGAAACATGTTCCTTGACCACATGGAGTTAAAATAGAAATCAGTAACACAAAGGTCTGGGAACAAAATATAATTCTGAATAAAAACACAGATTAAATGGGCTGGGGATTTAGCTCAGTGGTTCTGCTGCCTGCCTCACAAGCAGAAGGACTCGAGTTCAATCCCCAGTACCAAAAAAACCCAAAACAAACAAAAACACAGATTAAAGAATAAATAGAAAGTGAAAATGAAGACATTTCAGTCTGTGGGATGCATCTAATGCAGGCATTAGATGGCATTTATTTTATTTTTTGTTTCTGTTTTTTAAGGACACAGACAGGATCTCACTGGGCTCCGGTGATCTTCCTGCCTCAGCTTCAGTAGCTGACATTACAGGCATACACCATTAGATAAGGTCTCAACTCAATAACCTAAACTTCTACTTACGTAAACTAGAAAAAGCAAGTAAAATCCAAAGTAAATAGAAAAAAAATACTAATAAATATACAGCAGAAATCATTTATGTAGAAACAAAAAATAATAGACTATATCAGCAAAATAAAAACCTGTGCCTTTGGGGTAGAAAAGAGAATAAAATTGATGAATATCCACCCATACTTTTGAGGAAATTAAAGATATAAATTATCAATATCAGAAATGAGAGATGGGGCTGGGCGTGGTGGTGCATGCCTGTAAACCCAGCACTTGGGAGGCTGGGGCAGGAGGGTCACTGAGAGTTCGAGGCCAGACTGGGCTAGTGAGCTCAAGACCAGCCTGAACTATCCAGCAAAAATAAAACAAAACAAAAAGAAGAGATAGGAGATCAAAACAGCTTTTACAAACATTAGTAAAAGCTTATTAGAAGAAACTGTATGGCAGAAAATTTGACAACTTAGATCAAGATATACAAATTCTAAGCTACCAAAGATCACTCATGAAGTTACACATAATCTAAGATAGCCTTTTATCAATTAAGAAAATTAAGTGGTTAAAAACCTTCCCATGTGCAGACACACAACCCTCTAGATCAGAAAACTTCTCTGAATTCTACCAAACATTTAAGGAAAAAATAACAATTCTACAGTAATTTTTTTCTTTTAGATAAAAACTGTTCTATGTGACCAGCACTGTCCTAGTAACAAAACCACACTAAAAAACATTATAAGAAAAAACAACAACAACCCTAATGTGCACAGAAAAAGTCTTAAAACTTTAGCAAATCCAACCTAATAATAAAACAGACAATTGGGCCGGGGATTTAGCTCAGTGGTTTCGCTGCCTGTTGCGCAAGCGCAAAGACCTGAGTTCGATCCCCGGTACCAAAAAATAAATAAATAAATAAAATAAAACAGACAATAAAAACAATATGAAGTTTACTCCCAAGATTGCTATGTTGGTTTATCATTTCAGAACCAGCCTGTGTAATTCACCATTTAAAGGAGAAAACACCTGAAATTATCTCAACAGGTGAAGAAGCTGCTTTTGACAAAATCCAGCATCTAGTCATGATTCACACAGGGAAAAAGGTCCTCAGCAGACCAAGAACTGAGCTTTCTCAGTTTGATCAAGGGCATCTCAAACATTAAAACATCACATTAAAGCAACAATCAATGACATTTTTCTTAATGGTGAAAAGACTGACTGTTAAACCTTCCAAGATAGGGGTGAGACAAGGACAGCTACTCTTCACTGTTACTCAGCCATGGACTGGAGTCCCAACCACTGAAAGAAGGCAAAAACAGACCCTCACACAGTACATGCAGCCAACCTCCCCTTCCCTCTTCACCACGGCCGACAGTATCAGTAGTGCTTAGTAGTTTCTTAGTCTGTGTAAGGATCAACCTAGTCTCACCTCCAAGTACACGTCCCACTAGCACACACTCTCTTCTCTCACTACCCATGATCTGTCAGGAAGACTACTGCAGGCGAAGGCTTCTTTTCACTTCCTAAACAGTGGTGTTTAGCAACAATACTTTTATGATTCATTCACTTTTTCTCTGAGTAGTCACTGGCTAGTTGTGCTAAAATGCTGAGCTCTTTACACATGCTTTCAGTGTTGCCAATAATTATCAAATAATTTCAAAAGCATCTCATGAATAGATGCTTCACAGGAGTACAAATGGCCAATAACCACATGCAGAAATGCTCAACATCACCGGCTATTAGAGAAATGGAAATTCAAACAACAGTGAGATTCCATCTTACCCCAGGAAAAATGGCCACCATCAAGAAACCAAGTAGTAACAAATGCTAGCAGGCTATGGGGGAAAGGAAACATTCTATATTGTTGGTAAGAATGTAAAATAGTACACCCACTTTGGAAATCAGTCTGGAGATTCCTCAAAGAACTAAAACTAGAAATTCTACTTGACCCAGCTGTTTCCCTTCGAGGTATCTTCCTGAGAAAGTTAAACATATTATATTACAGTGATACAGGCATATCCATGCATATAGCAGCACAATTCATAACAGCTAAACTTTGGAAGCATCTTTTACTGTCCATCAACAAATGAATGGGTAAAGATAATGTGCTATTTATACACAATGGGGTACTACTCTGCCATAAAAAAGATAAACTTGAGTCATTTAAAGGAAAATGGAGGCACCTTGAGACCATAATCTAAAGTAATCAGACAGACAAGCTTAAATATCACATGGCTTCTCTTATATGATATTATGGCTTATGTGTAGACATCCTCCCAAAGCCTCATGCAGTCATAGGAGGGGAGCTTCGAAAGCGGCTGGACTAGGGTGTGTTGCGCTGGGATTAAGGATGTGATGCTGGGGTTAAGGGTGCTCCCCCTGCCTGTGGGTGGCATATAAAGGATGGAATATAAAGGGACAGAGAGAAGCTGCTTTGCTACTTTGCTGTCTCTGCCTGCCCTGCTTTGCCATGCCACCTTGCCTTGCAATCAGCTGACTATGGACTGAAACTTCTACAAACTGTGAGCTGAAATAAACTGTTCCTCCTTTAACTCTGGATGTTAGCTATTTTGTCTCAGCAATGAGAAAAGTAACTAAAACAGATTTTGGTACTGAGAATGGGGCCAGTGCTGCACCTTTCGAACTGGCTTGTGAGAAGAGTTTGGAAAGGTTTGGAGATACCTGCTGAAGCGGTAGCCCTGGAATGCTTTAAGCTGTACTTGATGGGAGAGGCTGGTCAGAGCTCAGAAGACCAGAATGCTGATAGAAATGCAGCAGGTAAAGACCAGGCTCAGGAGATTTCTGCCAGGAAGAAGTACTACATTGGCTGTTGGATTCCAGACTATGTGCGCTACTTTGGCAGAAAATTTGTGTGCGTTTTGCTCTTGTCCAGAGACTTTGCCTGAGACTAATTGTGGCAGCCTAATTTTGCAGAAGAAATTGCAAGATAGTGTAATGTCGAGGCAGTGGCATGACTACTGTTGGGGGCTTTTAGCAAGATCTATGAGCAAAAAGCCCAGCAGAATAATTTAAACATTTTGAGTTTGGCCAGAAAGGAAGCTCTGGAATCAAAGAAGGAGCAGAGGAAAACTTGGTTGTTAAGAAGACAGTAGAAAGGATGGCCTGAGGGCATCACAGAACTAGCAGGACTCCACCCTTTGCAGCATCAAAATTCCAAAGATGAAAGACTTTGCTTTGAGAAGAGAGCCCCAGAGCCCCATGTTCCAGAATGGTGGAGGCCTAGAAAATTTGTTCAGCCTACAGAAGGCCCTGAGAGGGCAATGCGCAAATGTGAAGCCGAAAGTGCTGTGGAGACCCCATAAAGTTGGAGAAGCCAGAAATGTGGATTTTCTTTTCTTTTTTTCCTGTTTTTTGGAGACAGGGTCTTGCTATGCAGCTCAGGCTGGCCTTGAACTCACTATGTAGTCCAGGCTGGGATTAAGGATGTGATGCTGGGGCTGGGGATGTAGGTCAGTGGCACCATGCCTGCCTGGCAAGTGCAAGGTCCTGAGTTTGATCTCTGGTACTGGAAAAAAAAAAAAAAAGGATGTGATGCTGGGATTAAGGGTGCCCTGACCTTGCTGTGGGTGACACCCCCCAAAGGTGGGTAGCCTGCATAAGTACAAAGGGACAGAAAGAAGTTGCTATGCCGCTTTGCTGCCTTCTGCCTGCCCTCCTTTGCCATAGACTGTTTTATCCTCTAAAATATCCCTCTGCCGTGTGACACTCTTGGAGCCAGCTGACTATAGACTGAAACCTCCATAAACTGTGAGGCAAAATAAGCCTTTCCTCCTTTAATTTTGGGTGTTGAGTATTTTGCTTCAGCAACAAGCAAAGTAAGACATATGAGAAACCCAAATTATAAATAATGAGCAAATCCACTGTTGGTGGGAGTGTAGACTGGTGCAACCACTGTGGAAATCAGTATGGAAACACATCAAGGAACTAGGACTGGAAGTCCCATTTGACCCAGCTATTTCCCTGCTGGGTATCTTCCCCAAAGAATTAAAGAATCATACCACAGTGATATATGTGCACCCATGTTCATAGCAGCGCAGTTTGT